>BRDA01066682.1:0-12785 GCA_036984385.1 Crenuchus spilurus | reverse complement strand
TTAAAATTGTGACTTATCATTTATTTTCCTTAGATGAACACTGGGAGGACAGCTGTCGATTTCTAAATGGATTTAATACCTTTTTCTAAAAACGGTGCACTGTGGCTGAAGTGTGGGGGTGGAAATGTAGCCCCTGTGCTTAATCACACTGCCTCCACCTAGTGTGTGTGGTAGTCCAGAGCTGGGAATATGTCTGGGAGAAGGACGGAGCAACACCAATATTACATGGATTTTGCACCCTTCCTACTCTACTTGGTCGCTGTGATTATGAGACAGGCCAAATGTCTATCAGCCTGCTCCTTGGACACTATACAAGAGGTGGACAAGTTATTGGAAAATCTTCCAACGGTGCGATGAATTTCTTTACTTTGTGAATTGCATTTAATTGCCAGAAATTATCCTAACAAATTAATGAATGTTGTTGGTCCTACATGTACAGTCACACATCAAAAAATAGTATAAACATGTAAACAGTGTGAACAATTATTTTTGTTCATAATTTATTAAAAAGTTTATTCTTTAATTAAAAAACTCATTTTATATTCATTACACATGAAGCGACATATTTAAAGCCTTTTTTGTGTTAATGCTGATCTGCATGACTTATAGCTCAAACAGAATGAGAAGTTTCACAGAATCTAAGGTGTCTGAAGTCCAGTGTGCAGTTTCTGCAGTGTGATGATTTAGGGCATCATGTCATCTGCTTGTGATGGTCCAAAAGGCTTTATGTACATGTAATGAATATAAAATATGACAGTTTAAATTTTTTTATTACGAACACAATTGAACTTCGTATTATAATTTTATGACGTATGATCTTGCGTTGTAAACTAGATGTGTTGTTCAAATGAAAGTGAAACTACTTCACCTGCGTTATGGAATGTAATTGCTTAATGTGGTTGTTGATATACTCAACAGTCTTTATCGCAAAATCAGAAGACCATAAAAAAACTCTGTTTGAGAGTACCCCCATTCATTATCTGAATCATTCTCCAGTCGTGGCACAGGGGCCAACGTGTGCTGTGCATTTTAATGTTTTCTCTCCAGGTTTACCAGCCTATGAGTTGAAGAAGTTGTATTAACACACATACTCGGTTAATCCAAGACCTGATCTGGAACACACTGATGCTAATCTAGCTAAACAGACTAATCTGGATGAGTGGAAACCAAGGAATGCTCACAAATGTATCCATGTATATGCAGTGGCATACAAGTGTTTGGGCATCCCAAGTCAAAAATATCTGTTACTTTCATTATTGCGCAAGTTTCCAAAAAGGCACAAAGTTAAAGATGAGACATTTCTTTAATATTTACTGCAAGATTACTTTTTATTTCCATCTTTTACAGTTTCAAAACATGCCCAAAACTGATTAACTCCTGTACTTAAGCGTTCTTTTCAGAATAGTTTGTCTCCAAGCATGTTTGCTCTAAACCAGGGGTGTCAAACTCCAGTCCTGGAGGACCAGATTCCTGCACAGTTTTTTGATCTTCCTGATAAAACATGTCTGATTGAACTCAGCAGGTAATTAGCAGGTTTAATTGCAGTGTCAGAGCAGAGACATCACCAAACTGTGCTCTACACCGGCCCTCCCGGACTGGAGTTTGACACAGCTGCTCTAAACAGACCATATCTGGCTTCTTTACATGTTTCTTTGCAGTATTTTAACATTGAATTTTGTGGTGAGGATGCAAGAAAGGTGTTCATCTAAAAACTCTTTCATGATGGTCACATTTGTACAGGTGTTGCTGTATAGTAACACGTTGCACCACCACCCCAGAGTCTGCTAAGTCTTCTTAAAGTGTTGAAAAGAATGTTTCATGTTTAAGAAAAATGTCATTTGGAGACCAGTTCATCTTCTGCTTACTTAACTATTTACCAGTGGCGGATGCTGGTCTTTCAAGGAGGGGAAGCTCAATTTCGGCCTACATCATAAAATGTGTCGGTTTATTTATACGTAAAAAATTCTACCCTCCATTCCTTTTCAAGAAAATGATCTGTGACCCTGTCGTACCAACAAGGCGTCTTTTCCAGGGACTTGACTAGTGTTCTCTCAATGGCCAGCAGAGCTAGGCTGCTTAAACGGCCTTGGCTCATGGTGTTGCGGGTGTAAGACTTGAGCCGCTTTAAACAGGAGAAGCTCTCTACACCTGCTAGCTCGCTAGCTGGGACTGGCGCAAGGCTAGTGTGAAGTGTGTCCGCCTGTGAGTGCTTTGTGACGGTGGAGGGACCCAGCAGCACCCGCTGGCCAGAAACTTTGATAGAAGTCAAAAAGAGTGATAGAAGTCAGTCTCCATACACAAGCAGCTACAAAAAAAACCACCAGAAATAGAAGCTCGACTTGTCGCTAGTCGTTTTTAACAAAGAAAATGCCGCTAAGAGGATTAGGAAAGTCTTCGGTTCAACTCAGAACAGAATGAAAATTTAAAAAATGCTCCCACGGATGTTTACACAAAAAGATCACTGATTCGCTCATTTAGCTGTCAATCAAAAAGGGATTCAGCCTCAGACAGATCATCCAATCACCATGCAGAAGCTGAGCGTCCGGGCCAGCCGAGGCCAGCGCACTGCCCCATAGACCCCCAGAAACGCTGAGCGTCCGATGGGCGGGACAAAGCCCAGGATTCATCCAATGACTGGTCTCGTTTCGCTGCACGCTTTGCTTTGCCATTGAAGTCTGTGGACGCTGAGCGTCCACCCTGTTTAAAGCACTGTGAAGCTGCGGGAATGAGTGAGAGGAAAGCCGCGTCGTTACCAGTGATAAGAAGCTGATTCTGAACAAAAGTTGAGCGCGTTGTAGCGCATATTTAGTCAATGACATGTACACACAACAGTATATTATTGATCACTTATTTTTTGACATTTTAGGGGAAGCTGAGCTTCCCTTGCAGTCTTAGAGCAATCGCCTATGCTATTTACCGTAACTAATTTTGAACAGAGGTGCCCAAACGATTGCATGCCACAATAAAGGAGGGTGTTCAATGTAGTTTACAAAATGATTTACAAATAAAAAGTTGTGGTTGCATATGTATTCACGCTGTGTTACAGTGAAACTCCTGCATTAGTTATACTTAAAGCAGAAATCACAAATATATCTCCACTTCCAAAAAAAACAGGACTTTCTGCAGATATTTAAAAATTACAAAGCAATGTAAAATAATACATAGATAACATATCAAATATTGAAACTGAGAACTATGTATTGCATTTTGAAGAATATATGCCCATTTTTAATTTGATGCCAGCAACATGTTTTAAAGAAGTTGCATCAACAATCGCAATAAAAGACGGACAATAATGCTTAAAACATGCAATACAGGTCTAAAAATGGTGATTCACTACTTTGTGCAAGATTTAAATCAAACATTGCGCTGAACTGACTGCATGGGCAAACTGTACAATATTCAAGAATAACATTTTGAATGTTATGTAGAAAGCAATGAACTTGGGGACTTTATTATCTATGATACATAGTATATTCAAAAGATTCAGAGCATCCAGAGACATCTATGCAAGGCTTAAAACCAATCATGAATGGCCCTGAGTATTGTAAATTGGCCAATACTGCATTATGGAAAAAATGAGACAACTCCAAATGAAAAGCCCAAACCTCAGACATGAAACTTATTGAAAACGTCTGGATGTGATCAGGTGGACGATCAGAACAATATTTATTTTCAATCAGGAGTGACTGCAGTCATCGAGCACTAATGTGAAAAAACTAGTGCAGAACATAAACTAATCAGGCTTATTCCAACAATGACTGATTTCTGAAACTATTTCTGAGTTAAAGTTAAAACATTAGTGTTGCTTTGCATTATTTGGGGTCTGAAAACACAGACATTGTTATTTTCGGTAAATAAATGCAGTAAATGATTATTTTCTATTTGAAATTTGGTAGAAACACTTTCAGTAGATTATAAACAAAAGAATGTTTATTTTACTCAAACACAGTAAAACTATAGAAACGGATCCCTTGCTGTGGTTTCTTAGTTTTTTTCCAGAGCTGTACTGTATAAACAGACATGATTCTGTAGTGGAAAGAACCATCTGTGAAAACGCTACCATGGAAAGAAGAAACCTTACATAAAACAGATCCAGAAATGCTGGAATTAAACTCACACACGGGTTTGTGAACCCTTTAGAATTTGTAATATTTCTGCTACATTTGACATACAAATCACTTTGTCACTAAAAGTCCTAAAAGTAGATGAAAAGAACCAAATCTAACCATTCAAACTAAAAATGAGACTCAGTCATTAATTAATTGAAGAAAATTATCTATTGTGTTACACTATTATGTCTGTGAGTGACAAAATTTGTGTGATCTTTTAGAATTAGCAGATCACTGGAAGGACAAATGTGAGTCAGGTGTTGTCAGTCAATGAGATCAGGTGTGAGTGGGAGCCCTGTTCTATTTAAAGAACAGGGATCTAACAAATGTTCGCCTCTCAGCACTGAGGTCTTGGGTTCAAGTCCCCATCTGCGTTGAGTTTCCATGTTCTCCCCGTGTCTGCGTGGGTTTCCTCTAGGTCTCAGGTTTCCTCCCACAGTCCAAAAACATGGAGATCAGGTGAATTGGGTACTCTAAAATTGTTCTGGTGTGTGTGCGTGTCCACGCGTACCCTGTGATGGATTGGCACCATGTCCTGGGCTTAGCATAGTTTGTAATGCCCTGCCTAATCAGGATTAAGAGGATAAGATAATGGATCTAACAAAGTATGTACTTCACAACACATGTCTGTGGAAGTGTATCATGGCATGAACAAAAGAGATTTCTGAGGAGCTCAGACAAAGAGTTGTTGATGCTCATCAGGCTGTAAAAGTTTACAAAACCATCTCTAAAGAGTTTGGACTCACTAGTACACGTATTGTGTACAAATGGAGGAAATTCAACACCAGTGTTACCGTCATGAGTGGTCGACCAACAAAGATCACTCCAATAGCAAGGCATGTATGCGCGTACTTTGCGGGGGGGGTTCAATAATCTGATCCAATCACTATAACCCCCCCCCCCAATAAAGTCACTTAATGTCAATTTACAAAACATCTTTCATGAATAACTTGTTAATTTTCTTTATTCATGATCAGTTTTGGGTAAAATACTAGCATGTTTAATCATTTGGTAATGGAACCCCCCCTTTCCCCACAAAAACTTGGTATCACCCAACCCTGTTAATTCAGCTGTTTTGCTACAAGGAACAACATTAGCTAACGTAGCGTTAACGCCATAGACACAGGTTGAGGTAGCCTAGCCAGGGGCTCACCTCTCTCATTTCTCTTTGCTGCTTTATCCCTGCTGAGCAAAATCTTTCTGATATCCATCTACAGGAGTAATAATGTTTGACTCAATCAAGATAAAAATAATATATGATATTATATACGTATTCAGCAAGTTGTTATGGGCTAACGTTATGTTACGTTTAGTCATGCAGCTCTCTCTCTGTGTCTCTCTCTCTTTCTTTCTGTCTCTCTCTCTCCACGTGAATAAATTATCATATTAAGTAGCCATGTGGGTATTGTGTCGAGTGAATAAAATTGCAATGAATTACTATATTAAGTAGCTATGTGCACATTTTGTAGTGTATTCTACGTAGACTTAAAACTCTGAAGTGATTTTTTTTACTGGTGAAATTTATACTGGGGCACTGCAGATCAATACTGGGGTATGTGCCCCAGTAAAATATGTCTGGCGACGTCCCTGCTACTCCTAAGCTGACAATGAGTCAAAAGAAAAAGAAGATAAAAGTGGTTATTTGCGCACACAGTACAGTACAATACCTGTAATATGTAATAAACTAAACCCATTCAACAAGTATATAGTTTTACTCAGTGAATACACACACAACATTTTATGTATTTAGTTATTAATAACTAATATTATTACTGATAACAGGACTGAAGATGAGAGTCCCATAAATGTCCAGGATGAGGCTCGTTAACACATCAAGTTAAAACCTTTTTCTCTACAGAACATGTTTAATAGTAAAGAGTTGAATGAAACTCTCACATGCTCAGTGGAGAACAGACTGCTGTAAAATATTGTATTTATTATATTTGGCAAAAGAAAGAAGAAAGTTAAATACATAGTAAAAGCATTACAATGTATTTCTAATATGGTTATCCCAAAATCTCCTGAATCCTTTTAGAAAAGAAAATGATTTAATAAACAGGCAGACAGCTCAACCCCCCCAATGTGGGACCCAAAGTTACGCCCTTGAAGGCGTGTAATAGTCTGCGAGGTTCCAAATGAACCCAATGCAACTTTGTGAGTCCACCATCAGGAGAACACGGAACAACAGTGGTGCGCACAGCAGGGTTGCAAAGAGAAAGCCACTGCTCTCCAAAAATTACATTTTCTGCATTCCAGAATAAAAGCCTTGTCCCATATGTGACACATGGCGGTTTGGGCCTGTTTTGCTGCAGGATAGTTTACCATAATTAATGGAACAATGAATTCAAACTTTATACCACCAAATTCTAAAGGCACACATCAGGATATCCATTTGTGAGCTGAATCTCAAGAGAATGTGGGTCATGCAGCAAAACAATGAACTAAAGCACAGACATTGTTCTACCTATGGATGGTTAAAGAATACATCTCATGTTTTGGAACAGCCAAGTCACAGTCCTGACTTAACGCAGTAGAAATGTTGCGGAAGGACCTGAAACAAGAAGTTAATGGATTCCTCCAGGACAATGATGCGCAGGACAGATAAAGAATTACAGGAAGTTACTGTAGTTATTGCTGCACGTGTGCTGAAAGCAAAGGTTCACATACTTTTATTACTCACAGACGTAATATTGGATCATTTTCCTCAATAAATAAATGACCAAACCTAATGTTTTTCTCTCATTTGTATGATTTGGTACTTTTAGAACTTTTGAAGAAGTTTTAGGCCAAATTTATGCAGAAATATGGATATATACTGTATGTATTTGTAAACAACATAGCTTCTCAGTTTCAACATTTGACTCAGTTTCATACTATTGTCAATTAGACATGTGCTTTAAATCACACATCATTCAGTTCTATCTCTGTATGCATTTTTCACAGCATCCTGTGGTAGAAGGTGAGGTAGGACACTGTCCCTGTTTTTTAGGTGTATCCCACAGTGAGCTTAAAAGGAAATCTTAAAAAAAATAGAAGTGTAGGAAAGATATTTCTTTTGAGAGAAAAGTGTGTCTTGTCATGGAAAATTCTGGGTGACCCCAAACCTGGTGATAAACACCAGCTGCACTTATCATGTTGGTTCACATTTATCAACTGTAACCCATGTGTTAACCCATCTGTTAATGAAAAAGGAGTTCCTTAGGAGCACAGCTGACTTGTCATTCTTAGTACAGCAGTGATATGAGTGCAAATTACATGTTAATGTGTATGTTGTGCTGGTGTAACAAAGATTGCACTGTTGCTGTCTCAGTGTTATTGCTGTGGTCAGAAACTGATCACTGATGAATGTCCAGTGCAAACTGTGCATGGAAAATTATTTCTGACTGTACACTGACATCCGATTGGCTGATATTCAGTGACAATGAGGTGCTAAAAAAACTCACAGTAATGCTGGGGTGCCAGATACCTTCCTAACAGGCTGGATATCTTTGGTATTCAGTGCCCATACTTATTTGTAGAATGTTAGTAAATGAATGACAGCAGTGTGTTCTTCTGTCTTAGCAGGAATTGTATGGTTGCAAGCTGTATACACCAACTACAAATGAATATGAGGTATGTGATTTTGCATGTTTAAGATATTTGGTGATGGAGTATTTTTTAATTTGTTGTAAAAGTGCAAAATGTTCTACATCTGCTCAAATTGTATTTACTATATTTAATTGCTAGTAAAATCTTAAATTCAGTTATTACTGAAAGCGTGGTTTGGCATGCATCCTTAATTCGATGTGTTACTGGACTTTTGCGTGTTGTTGATATGCTTCAGTAATGTTATCGGAGCCGTTTCTTAACTACAGCATGAATTCAATCCACGCCTAAACAAAGGACTTAGTTGTTTATATTAAGCTAATGGAGTATGATGATGCTCTTGTCTGTGCTCACCATGGAAAAGTCAAACCAATGTCTTCTGTCTCCAACAGCAGAACTGCACCAAATCTATACTGAAGTGCTTTGAAATGGAGACACATGTTCTCATTACAGAGATCAGCGGAAAGCTAAAATTATACAGGATGTTGAAGAAACTCAGAATCAAAGTGAGTATGACTGTGTGCTTTTAGGTTATAATGTGTTTTGTACAAAAATCACCTGAGCTGCCTTTGTCCTTGTTGTTTTGAGGACATTTGTGTTGTGTGAGCATTGATACATATTTATCAAATCAGCTTAGTGTGAAAAAAAAATCATGCAGAGCCCCATGTGGTTCAGCGGGCTAAGACGCTGACACTATGAGCAGAGGATCACGAGTTCGAATCCCGGTCATGCTGTTTGCCATCGACAGCCGGAGCCCACAAAGAGCAAAATTGGCAGTGCTCTCTCTGGGCGGGTAGATGACGCTCTCACTCTCCCCGTCACTCAAACATTATAATGTCCGCTGGCTCAGGCGTCTACTGATTGGTCCATTCAGACACTTTCCTCAGGCTCCCCAGTGATGGTGAATCAGCGGTAGTCGAAAAGAGGTGGTGGCCGTATCACACGCAACGGAGAAGGCTTGTGCATGTCTTCATCCTCCTAGAGTCAGGGACAGTGCAAAGTGATGGGGAGAGCCACTAATGGGATGGGTTAATTGGCGACTACCACACTGGGAAAGGGAGAAAATTGGAAAAAATTATAAAAAAAAAAAGATCATGCCCACTGCTTTGGGCACATTCTCACAGCCTACTGTGTTCACTAGTGTGCGTTTCATTGCATGGAGGGGTTAAATACAGAGGCCAAATTCTGTTGAGTGCAATCAAATTGGTAATATATTTAAATCTAAATAAAAAAAAAAATCTAAAAAAGCAAACAGATACAGGACAGATACAGAAGCAAACAGGAGGCTTTGGTTCCGCACGTGAACACAACACTACCAAGCAAAGCACAGTTTTCCATGCTTGGCTTAAGTAATCCTGCAAATCAGAGTCAGAGTGGTGACTACTGGTGAGGGAAGTCCCATGACCTGTAAGGAGTGCAAGGGATTCTGGGATATGGAGTTCAGAGAAGATGTATGATGAGATACGACACCCTTGAGGAGCAGGGAGTGTGACACGCAATATTAAATTTTTTGTTAGGACTCTCTCAACTCAAAAACAAAAGAACCTGAGCTTGTTGAATGCCTCATACATTGTTTTTTAAATCTTTTGGACATAAGGCACTTTTGGTTAACACTTAAAACCTGATGCATCACAAAAGTGAAAGTAAAAGCTGTTGTGCTGCCCTTTCACACTCAAAATCATATCCTGCAACCACCCTGCCAAGTTTATCCTCTAACCTTGAGAAACAGGCTTTCACTCAGGTTAATTTTTGGCTCTATTCTTTCACTTTCATTGAAAACGTTTTTGCCACATATTTACATATTTTCACTTGGGTTTCTTTGCATTTTTCCTCCCGAGTCCAGCACTGTTCTGTTTTCACTGCACTCCTCCAGAACACACTAAGATCTGCAGTGCTTTACTTATATGCCAAAAACAGCAGTTTCTTACTTGTCCTTGTTTCTGTTTCTCATGTTCTTATGAAGCCCCAGGCATATTTTAATAATTTTTAGTTTTTTCCTTGGTAAAACAAAGAAAACTGTTTTCAATTTGTTTTATTTCACCCTGGCTCCTCTACAGAGAGGAGTCACAAGATTAAAGACATAAAAGAAGGCCCCGAGTGGCTCAGCAGGCTAAGACGCTGACTCTGTGAGCAGAGGATCGTGAGTTTGAATCCCGGTCATGCTGTTTGCCAACAGCCGGAGCCCAAAAGAGCAAAAATTGGCAGTGCTCTGTCTGGGCGGGTAGATGGTGCTCTCACTCTCCCCATCACTTACACATTACACTTACACCTATCACTTACGCAATGTCCGCTGGCTCAGGCGTCCGATTGGTCCAATCGGAGCTGGGAATCCTGCGCTTTCCTCTGAGCACGTTGGCTCCCCAGTGACAGTGTATCAGCGGTGGTTTGAAAATAAGCTGTGGCTGCATCACACGCAACGGAGGAGGCTTGTGCTTGCCTGCACCCTCCTAGAGTCAGGGACACTTAAAAGTGATGGGGAGAGGCCTAACGGAGGAGACAGGCTAATTGGCTACTACTACATTGGGAAGGGGATAAAAATGGGCAAAAACCTAGAAATAAATATATTTTAAAAAAAGACAAAAGAACATTTCTGAAAATGTTTGCAGCCAATCATGTGTGTGTGTGCAGTTGTTGGTTCCAGACCAAAATACAATATTTTCCATGTGCTCAAACACTTCTGCATGTGCTTTTCCTGTTGAATTCCAAAGGATCATGAAAACAGACCACACAGAGAAATGCAGCAGATTAACATGCAGCACAAGTTTAATCTATGAGTAGTACTAAACAGTTGCAGTTAGTACATTCTGTTTTCATGAATCATTTCCGTCATTTAACACTCTTTGGAAACACGGATGTTGTCATTGTCGGCTGCGTATGCTAGCTGCAGGAAAGTCTTAGAACTTTCTGCCAAATAATGATGCCTGACAAATCTCTGAGTGTGCTTAACATTCCGTTTACAGCCACACAGTTGTTGAAACTAATTTTATGATCTGTTAAATACTGTGCCAAATTGCACCACAGAGATGCCTCTGCATTTACAGTTAATTTTTCAGATTTCACTATAATTCAGTCACTGAGATGTAAACAGTATTCCGAGTAGATTTATGAGAAATGGTGCATCTGGGATGTCTTTAAAATGATGATGATAGAAACCATATGTAGCCAAAAGACCAGCTAACCTACACTGAGTTTATATGTGATTTTATATGTGAAATCTAAAATAATGGTACAGTTGAAATAAAAGTGATATTTTGCCCTGCATCTGTTTCTCCCTAAAAATACATTTAAGCAGGGTAACAAAAAAACAAAACATCTGAGATATTATCTAAAACCTGTACGTGAGGGAGCTTTTAGAGATGTTGACCATTTCAGACCTCTTGTTCATATAACCACCACTGTCGACATGTGTAATGTACATCTTTAATTATTCAATTTACCCAAAATAAGCCTAATTAATTAAACTAAAGCCTGCATAGTTGTGGCTCTCCTGGAATGTAGTTTGACCCCCCCTGATTTAAAGAGTCTGACATACTGTGCTGACTATGTTATTCTTCATATGTTCAATCTCTGTTTGAAGTTGAAAGACAAGAAATGGCCCTGTCCCGTCTGTGAGCATTACACGGAAACAGAACCAAAGACCTTCCTTGAGCATTTACAGGGAGTTTTGAAAATGATGAACACAAGGAATGAGTGCGCCGGGTTGTGACCCCACCATGATGCCAACCATGATCTGCAATCGTTATGGTAAAGGAACATCTCTGAGAACATTTTCATCTAAGACAAAGACCACATTTATAAGCATGTTAACCATTTTTGCTCCCACAAAGCTATATTATATATATATATATATTTGTCCTTACAGGGTTATTTTGTATTCCATATTTTGTTAGATGTACAAGCGTAAACATGTATTTGTTTTATTAATCTGCTTCAACTCAAACTACCTCTGACATGACAAACACTGGTTTAAAATTAAGTATTACGTTTTAAGTGAGATTTTAAGAAGTAGAAGCAACCGCAAGGCTGAAATCTATGAGGATGCTTGTTGGATGTTGGCTTTGTGAAGTCAGCTTTCGGTTGTTATAGAAAAGTCACCTCCAGCATCTTTAAAGCCTCAGACACCAAATTTCACCTGCAGTGTCTCCAAAAGCTACATCAATTTTTAGGATACTTTTCACTTTTTCTTACTGATACTTATTTTCAGCTTACATTTAAAGCATCTAATCTTATGGATAATTTTATTAAGGAGCATCTAAACAGAGAATGCATTCAGCCACTTTGTTACTACGTAGCTGACACAGATGTACAAATGCGCAAACATTGTCTAGTGCCAGTAGAGAAGTACTGCAAACAGAATATGACTCTGCAGCAGATAAACATGAACCTAATTGCACCATGTCTAATGCCAGGTGTGGGCTAGAGGGGAATAAAGTCCCCCAGCATTGAGCTGTGGAGCAGTAGAACTGTGCTCCCTGGAATGATGGTGCTCCAATACTTTTAGGATGTTTTAGGGATGAGGTAATGATGGTGATTAGCACCATCCTGACCTCAATAATGTGCTTACTGTTGAAAGTAATCGAATACTCACAGAGGGCTCCAAAATCTAATAGAAAGCCTTCTCTTGACAGTAGAGAACAGTATTCCAACAAAAGCAGAATAAAGTCTTTTTAATATCCTTATTTTCAACAGAAACACTGAATGAACACGTGTCCCAGTACTTTTGGTCATTTAGTGTATGCTGTCACTTGTAGCACAGATGAGTAGGTTGGTTATATAAAAAATCATATTGTACATAAATATTTTGCAAAAAAACTGAATGTTTTTGCTGAGCTCGATATTTCCTCAATGTCTCCTTTTTCATAGCCAGTTACAATAATGATCATCAAAACTTCTAAATCTGCTCAAAAATATGATTTCACAATAACATTGTAAGAAAGGCTGCTATAATGCTACTTTTGTATATATAGCTTTCTTTATCATTTCTCCATAAGAGAGCCATTCCGGTGTTCCTTATCAGCTCCTGCTATGTTTACTTTTTGTTGTGTCAAATGCTTGACTTTGCACTGCGAGAATAAAATATTGTAGTGA
>BRDA01066680.1:0-21224 GCA_036984385.1 Crenuchus spilurus | reverse complement strand
CACAACGATCCAAATACCGTCCCCCCACAACGATTCAAATACCGTCCCCCCACAACGATTCAAATACTGTCCCCCACACGATTCAAATACTGTCCCCCACACGATTCAAATACTGTCCCCCACAAAACGATCCAAATACCATCCCCCCACAGTGATCCAAATACTGTCCCCAAAATTATTCAAAGACTGTCCAAAAAATTATCCAAATACTTCCCCAAAATGACTCAAATCTACATACCACACTAAAACAAATTATTTCCCCCGAATGGTCAGAATACTGCCGCTAAAACAATCTAAAGACCATTCTCAAAATAAAAAAATAATCTAAGTACTGTCACCAACATCAAAAGCAATCCAAATACTAAAACACTCATAGTATAGTCAAACATCATCAGGGGCCTACTGTTGCAAAACACTTTGCTTTTGCTATTTTTGGTAGCCAATGAATCAATGAATTACACCATTCAGCAGAGCCAATAACAAGAATGCATTTTCAATACATGTAGTCATATAGCATGACATTTTTGAACAATTATCCTGACTTGTACCTATTTAATGCCCAATTCTATTTGGTGCACATTATGATTGTTAAATGCTGTGACATTCCTTTTTTGGCCCCACTTCCCTTTTCATTCGTATTCTCAGCATCCCTCAGCTCAGCTGACTCCACTTCCCTTTCTGACAGACAGCAACATGACAAATCATACGACTTCAAACTGCAGCTTTATTTAACATGGAATCTTCACTAAAATATCAAAATAACACAGATGGGGAAAGTCAGAAATGACAGATTTTTAGGTTATACAGTCATGGCCGAAAGTGCTGGCCCCCCTGAATTTTTCCAGAAAATGAAGTATTTCTCCCAAAAAATTATTGCTATTACACATGTTTTGTTATACACATGTTTATTTCCTTTGTGTGCATTGGAACAACACAAAAAAAGAGGAAAAAAGGCAAATTTGACATAATTTCACACAAAACTCCAAAAATGGGCCAGGCAAAATTATTGGCACCCTCAACTTAATATTTGGTTGCACACACTTTGGAAAAAATAACTGAAATCAGTCGCTTCCTATAACCATCAACAAGCTTCTTACAGCTCGCAACTGGAATTTTGGACCACTCTTCTTTTGCAAACTGCTCCAAGTCTCTCATATTTGAAGGGTGCCTTCTCCCAACAGCAATTTTAAGATCTCTCCACAGGTGTTCAATGGGATTTAGATCCGGATTCATTGCTGGCCACTTTAGAACTCTCCAGCGCTTTGTTTCCATCCATTTCTGGGTGCTTTTTGAAGTATGTTTGGGGTCATTGTCCTGCTGGAAGACCCATGACCTAGGACGCAAACCCAGCTTTCTGACACTGGGCCCTACATTGTGACCCAAAATCCTTTGGTAATCTTCAGATTTCATGATGCCTTACACACAGTCAAGGTACCCAGTTCCAAAGGCAGCAAAACAACCCCAAAACATCTTTGAACCTCCACCATATTTGACTGTAGGTACTATGTTCTTTTCTTTGTAGGCCTCATTCCGTTTTCGGTCAACAGTAGAATGATGTGCTTTACCAAAAAGCTCTATCTTGGTCTCATCTGTTTACAAGATGTTTCCCAGAAGGATTTTGGCTTACTTACATACATTTTGGCAAACTGCGTGTCAGCAGTGGGGTCCTCCTAGGTCTCCTGCCATAGCGTTTCATTTCATTCAAATGTCAACGGATAGTTCGAGCTGACACTGATGCACCCTGCACCTGCAGGACAGCTTGAATTTCTTTGGAACTTGATTGGGGCTGCTTATCCACCATCCGAACTATCCCGCGTTGCAACCTTTTATCAATTTTTCTCCTCCGTCCACGTCCAGGGCGATTAGCTACAGTGCCATGGGTTGTAAACTTCTTGATTATGTTGCGCACCCTGGACAAAGGAACATCAAGATCTCTGGAGATGGACTTGTAACCTTGAGATTGTTGATATTTTTCCACAATTTTGGTTCTCAATTCCTCAGACAGTTCTTTTCTTCTCTTTCTGTTCTCCATGCTTAGTGTGGCACACACAGACACACAATGCAAAGATTGAGTCAACTTCTCTCCATTTTATCTGGTTTTAGGTGTGATTTTTAAATTGCCCACACCTGTTACTTATCACAGGTGAGTTTGAATGAGCATCACATGCTTAAAACAAAGTTATTTACCCTCAATTTAGAAAAGGTGCCAATAATTTTGTCCTGCCCATTTTTGGAGTTTTGTGTGAAATTATGTCAAATTTGCCTTTTTTCCCTCTGTTTTTTGTGTTGTTCCAATACACACAAAGGAAATAAACATGTGTCTAACAAAACATGTGTAATTGCAATAATTTTCTGGGAGAAATACTTCATTTTCTGGAAAACATTCAGGAGTGCCAACACTTTCGGCCATGACTGTAGTTACGGTTTAGCCAACTTCTTTACCTTTTTTGGTATCAGCAATCATGACATAATGCAGCTGGATCTGGTTTAAATGTAAAAAGCAGAATGTGACAATGGACGACATTATGCTTTTGTTCTCCCCTGATTAAACGGGACTTTTCCAATAAACACAAATTCACTAAAGAAAGAAATATGGACAGATGAAAAAGTAAACGGCCTTATCAACAGACACAGAAAGGAACAAAACAAAATGAAAGATGGCCACCATCTGTCCGAAAGCTCAGGAGACATGAGAGGCTGTGTGGATCTGGCCTGGGCCTCCAGTAGATGATAAACAGGAAAAGATGCCCAGCTGGCTGGAATACCACATCAATAGAGACAGTGTCAGAAACCCCAGTTATGCAGCCTGCTCAGGGGCTGTCCAGGGGCCCCAAACTGTACCTGCCCTCAGACCTTCATATACTCAGCCTCAAACACAGCAGACAAAACACAGATCCAGCCTGACACTGGTACTGAACAACAAGATAGAGATCATGATAAGCTCTTACTGCAGACCCTCATCAAAGGCTCAGGCAGAGCTGCCTGTCTTTTAGGACAGCAAAGATTAGTGAAACAAATTCAAAAACATTACTAAAAAAAAGGTTGCTTTGTACAAAACAGATCTATGAATAAAACAAGACAATTTCACTAGAATAAAATAACCTACAAATAATGAATAATCACATAATCTCAGAAGCAGTAATAAAGCTATAAAGTATAGATTAAATATTTTCACGTGCTGACAGATCATGCTTTGCAGTGTATACTATAACCCAGCAGGCATGATTACGTTGTAACAATGTTTTGACAATGTTGTATACATTCTTGCAGCATTGATAGAACGTTGTGAACAGGTTCTGTGCCTGCTGGGAATATTCACTTTGCCACTTTGACTGAATGTAATTCTCTATAGGAGCTGTGGGGGGATATAACTTTTGTTTAAACTTTTGTTTTTGTTTTGTTGTGAATGTGAACTGTCAAGATAATTAAATCTGATCTGAGCAAAATAATTGCATTTGAGCAATATGGCTTTAAATGTGAATGTAGTAGAACTGTGTGGATCATGTGAATTATTATAGAGGATTATTATGGATTGCTTTTTAAAATGTAAGTGAGCTGTATACATCTGTAATGTGAACAAATCTGTCCCTGAAATGACTCGCATGCGCACACTGATACGTGTATACACGTCGCTTTCATTACCAACAACAAAAAGCATCACATTTATGCAGGGTTGTAAAAATAGTCACCGGTAAAACTTCAGAGTTGGCAGTTTGCAGAGTTTTTGCACTAAATAAAAAGTTGTTGAATGAGAAAGTAAGATTTGAAGAAGATTTACGTTTTTAAAACTCAATGAATTGTATGTGTCACTTTAGATTTTGGGCTAATTTCCATTTGTGTAGTGTGACTGTTACAAAAGCGAGTAGGTGGTTTGTGGGATCTGGCAACTCTAATTGTGAGAGGACTGATTTTAGTAAAACTGGTAAAACAGACATGTTAGTAGCTGATTTGTGATGGTGTTTTGCACAGGAGGACAGTAAACAGGTGGTGGACTGTGCATGATCAGGTGAAGCCGGTGAATATATTCCAGCTGGGAGAGGCTGATATAACCTCTGTTATTTCATTTATAAAGTGCTATGTAATGTGTTAGAATGTTTACATGATCTACAGCATCATTCTGACAAACTGTATTGTACTAGAGGCAATACGAATTCTGCCAATTCACTGTACCATGAAATAAATCTATTGTGAAGATGGAACATTGGAATGATGACTGACAGAGCAGAACTAAAGAAAGCAGAACATTAGATTATAATCTAATAAAAATCTCATCACAGTGATAATCTGTGCTAATTAATTAGTTAACATTATTATTATTATTATTATTATTATTATTATTATTAATCATCATCATCATTATAATCATAATAACTCTTGACTTCATAGAGTAACAGAAAAGAAGAGCAAACAGAAAAAGTCCAAATTAAATGGATTTACAAAATTTTAAAGTTTAAGGAAACCTTAATACTAAGGTATGGAGTGAGTGCAGTGGCCTTGCTTTTTGAAGAGTATGTGGGAATGCTTGGCAAAGTGGCTGAATAGTTGGGGCAGGACTGCAGTGGAGGGCCCCTGTTGAACGTTAAATAGGGCCCCTGTTGAAAGTTAAATAGGCCCCCATTGAAAAAGGAAAAGGTCACACTGTTTAAACAAGAGAAAGATTAGAGTTCAGCCACTTCCACTCTAATTAGCAGTGAGATAGGGCCAAATCCAGGCTGCAGTAAACACCAGCTCTTTGAGCTATAATGAGCTGTAACTCAGCCAGAGAACTGCTCAGAGACACTAACCCCAACTCACCCTACTAACATAACCCACAGCTGACAGCACATGATAACTTAGTGTTAACAAAGCCCAATGCTAACTCTTTTAGAAATACACTGTTAACAAAGCCCAGTGCTGCAAGCTCCACCAGAAACCACACTCCAAACAGTGCTTTCAAATAGAACTCCACAGTGCTAGCAAAGTCCAACCCTCTTCCAGTATCCACACTAACAAGAATCAATGTTAACGCTATCAGAAACTGAACTGCTAACAAAGCCATGTGCTGCTAATTCCATCAGAAATCACATTCTTAATAAAGCTAAAGCTGCTAACACCATCAGAAGTCACTGTTAACCAAACATAATGCTGCTAACAGTGCTTTCAGAAGAACCTCACACTTCATCAGTATACACAGTAATAAAAATGAATGCTAACAATCAGAAATAACACTGAGAACATTATTCTACACAGTTTCAATCACTCATCACCCAACAGTCCAATGACTGGGCCTAGTTACGTTGGGTCTCTAACACAGTCCATTCACTGGTCCCTTGGACAGTCCAAAGGTTGGCATTTTAACCTAGCTGAATGGTTGGGCTAACACACTTCAGTCTTTGATCCCTAGACTCAGCTAAAAGATCAACAACTGGACTGTCCACTGGAATGTCTAACACTGCAAAAAAAAGCAATCTACAAAAAGTAGAGAAAATAGATGATCAGTCACCTAACAAAGTCCAATGGTTGATTAGAATGACAGTCCTGTAGCTGGTCACTTAACAGAACCCAGTTAACAGCAGTAAAGGCTGTGATGTAATTAAAACAGAAGCTAGGCCTAAACATAATGTAAAGCATAATCCGGCTGATGTACAGGAGCTCAGGGAAAGTGGAAAAAAAGTGAAGGTTTTAATGCACAAGGGGTATGATGAATCAGGAGAGAGTTCATCATCACGGAAACCACAGTCATCCACAGCCATGCTTTATCTCAGAATTCCCTCACATCACTCACCAAACACTGAGCAGAACTTTTAGAAAAGGTCGGAAGAATGGCCTGCAGCTTGCTGCATTAAAGTGAAGAGTGAAAGTCTGAGTGCCGATGAATCTTCTGAGTGAGAACTGAAAACAGGTCACATCCACTTACATTGGTCTTGCATTTTTTTATGAGGTCCAGTTATATCATTTGTGTGGGTTTATGTCCTAAAAACAGTCACAACGGATGTATAAATGACCATTTCCAACCTCTTTTTATCCCTTAGAATTAAACAGCCTGGTTTTGTTACCATAACAACATTTATGTAAATGAGCTCCGTTTCAATTCTGTGACATCACAAAAACAGTGAATTTGAAACAGTGTTTTTTTTTGTTATTTTTTTGCAGATTAGTTTCCATGGATGGAGTGGGGAGTTTGGAAACTTTAACAATGAATACATACTACATTACACTAATTTATTTAAAAATAAAGAACATTTGGATTCCTTGATAGGGGCCCTTTAAAGTTAGTCAGAAGTGAAGAGAAGCAAGTGAATGTGTGCTCATTTTTGGGCTCCACAGAGCCTCTCTGCTTCTCCGGGTCTCTCAGCGCAGGCAGTGGACCACAGGCTAAACAGCGGTTACTTTATATAAAATCTTAAATCCAGGGTTCTGCCCTGAGGTTTGCATAATGACAAAGAAGCGTCTCTGTAAAAAGTGGCTCCTCCAGGGCGCACTGCTTCTCTCCGCACTTTTAATTAAACCCTGTGACCTTTCCTGTAAACACGTGCTGGAGATGCTCCTCTCCACCCCAAAGCCACTCTTCATCACCCAACACTAACCCTGCATCAGAGAGTCAGCAAAGACCCGCTCCAGTATTATCATCAGAACACAAACACACACACCATACACTTCCACTGAGGTTTTAAAGATTTGTGACATTTTAAGTGTTGCAAAAAGGTTACAATCATTTATGCATTGCATAAGACACTTTTTAAAAACCAAAACAAAATAAGTAACAATGTCTCAACAATATTGTCTGTATAATAGACAAAGTGTTCATAAATAAGAGTTTTTAAACCATTTAAATCTAGTGTAAATATAGAATGTTTCTCAACTCATAACTGGACATTTCTAACTCTTGTTAAAATTAAATTCTCTCACTGTGTTGGCAGATAATTTTAAAATATTAAGATAAAATATTACCTACAAATTAATTCAATACCAGAATTTTGACTTCAATGCTGATACCAAGTGTAGTATTGTGATACTCGATGCCAAAATGATTCTGGCTAAAAATGAAAAACACTCACTGTGTATAGAACAAAAATACAGAACTAAACTTATTTGTATTAGAAAGTATTGAAGGTTAGAGAATAGAACTGAGTGACAAATTTGACTACTGAAAAATATCAATACTTTTGATTTTCACTGCAAAATCTAAACATTTTTAGTACTATACGGACAAACAAAATGAACAATATTTAACATAGACATGTAAAACTATGCCCAAGGTATTTAACATTTGTATTCTGTACTTTTAAAGTTATTATTTATTGAACCATCATACCATATGAGAATTTTGTGATAAAGTAATAATTAAAAAAATATATTTACAACATCAGGTCCATTAAAAACTAATACTGTGTATGCATCATACAGCATTTAAAATGATGACAATGCAAATTCTATTCATCTCTATATTGTGTGACAGTAAAAAAGTAAACAGCCCATATACAGAATACTGTTTTCCTTTTAATATCAACACAGTGAGGGCAGCAGACTGGCTGAAATGAGAGGACATTCTGGTGTAGCTGTGTCTGACAGGCTAAAATTAAGTGCTTCCTCAGGGTTCCTGAACCTCTCTAGAAGCTGCTGGGTTCAAATCTGGAGCACTGATGTTAGTCAAGTCTCAACTTGTTCTCCATATTGCTGTCTTCGCTGAATAACACAATACACAAGTCTTTGGATGTTATTTAAAGGAGACCTTCAAGAGAAGAGGATTTCAAGCAGCTAGAAGCTTGTTTTATTAGTACAAAAGTAAAATTTTAAATCACATCTCTCAAAAATGTTTTACCACTACACTGGGTCTGAAACCCAAATATTGAAGACTGAAGTCTAAGGAATAAGCACAACTACCTTCAGATCTCAGTCAATTATGAGTATAAACCAAAAGATAGAACTTGAAAAAATGAGTCCATGGGAGTGTTTCTGTGCACTGGTGGAGATATTTTAGATTGCTTTAATGGGAGATTAAAGATTTTTTTTTGTGAGATGTGTAACAGTTTGTGTAGATAAAAAAAATGAGGTGCCTACATCATGGGTGCATTTGTGCTATGACCAATAAGACAAAAAACATTGGTTTCTCTGACCTGAACAGTGAATTTGAAATTAGGTTGGTCAGTACGCTGTAGTGTAGAATTTCACATTCATTTAAAAATCAAACCCCATAGTTTTGCTTGCTCTTGCTGGCAGCATCAATCAATTAATCAATTATGCTTAATTTTCACTTGGACATATATTAACACTCAAAAATGTGATTTTTCCAGAGGATAACATTTTATTTCTAAAGAAAATAGTTTTTTTCTAGCAGTTTTGTGACGCAAATGCTGCTCCAATGTCAACTTTTTTAGCCCAGTTTGTCTCCCAAGTGCGTTTATAGTACATATTAGTGCAAAAATGACCTCAATAAACACTTTTAATCAAATATGTGTAAGTATTTTTCAACTAAAGTGTGCCTTTTAAAAAAGAAATAGGTTATTGTTCAACAGTAGTGACACAAACACACATCCATCATATTCCTAAGTTCCATGATGCCTTGTTTGAAATATGTACTAAACGTCTAGTGGAGAGTAAAAAGCTGTACTAAAGTCTATAAATTCACCAACAACGTGTGCTACAAACTGAACTAACAAGTGTATCTGGAGTAGTGGCATTTGTAGATTTTGAGTATGAAACTTGATTATTACAGTATTATGTACTATATATTGTATTGATTCGAATAGTTTACATGTAAAGACTGGTGGTAGAAAGGATCGTCATAGTCATTGTTGTGTTTAAACTACCACTAAAGATTAGCTGTATTTCAGCCTTTAGACTCATCTGAAAACAAGTCGTATAAGGGCACAATGCTAACGTTTGTTAGCAAATGTAGCTTGAATAAATAAAAACCTTTATTATTAATCAGATTTTAAAGAACTTGTTTCAAGAGTTCATTCCAAATGCGAGATAAAAATACACAAGGAGTATTTTTCTCAAAAACAGCTCTGTGATTGTGTTTGTATTTCTGTAACAAAACCTGTAATTCACAGTGATCCACTAGCACAGTGCAGTGGTCGAGTAAATCCATGTGCACTTCCCTGAACTCAATCATATAATTCACTTCTCTAACACAGAGACAAAACAGATCATATTCCTGCAATCAAAAACAAAAAGCTATAGACAGACATCCACATTTAGGTCCAGGCACCCTGACCATGCAGATTTCTTAAAACTGAGGTTTTATCTGAGCTTTTTTGATCTAGATGTTAATATATGTGGGAATACATCAAGTAAGAGATTCACAGAGACAAACAATCATAAACAAAATCATAAACAATCACAAGCTCAGGAAGAGCTTCCATTTCTATGCAGCATCAGCAACACACAATCAGACATCAGGAGAATCATTCACAGAATAGCAGAATGACTTACCATACATACAACCATACATACCAGTAATGAATGCATCAAGATACTTTATCTTTGAATATACAAGCAACGTCCACTTTATTAGAAACCCCTCCACTCATTGGCCCCATAATAACGATGAATTACAGACTGTAGTTGATCTATCATCATCACAGTTTACCAGCCCCCTCTACCCCATCCATCACTAATCAGTTTCTGACCACAGGACCACCATTGTCCAGATCTGAGTGGGGCACATTTCACAGCACAGCAGAGCAACATGTTCAGGCCTGCATTCCTACACTTGTACACTCAACAAGATCCCAGGCACCTCAACAGAAAACATATAATGATGTCTCACATCTCTCCTCTGATGAGACATGTGATTACATCTATCAAAATATTGTAAAACCCCAAAATAATCAAAACCCGTAAAGGTCTGCATGACAGGTCCAGTAGATAATTAATAATTAATAGTGAATCATTCATAGCACATTCTGAAAGGTTTGTAGTGTAGAATAATTCATAGTAGATTTGCATAATTCATAATGGATACTGAATAGTTCATAGTATGGAATAATTAACTGCACATGGTGAATAATTCATAGAGGATACTGAATAAGTCATAGGGGATATTGAATAATTTCTTGTAGGCATCAAATAATTTATTGTAGTTTCTGAAGAATTCACAGTGGACACTGAATAAGTCATTGTGGATACTGAATAATTCATTGTAGTTACTAACAAATCCATAGTGGATATTGAATAATTCATTGTAATAACTGAATAATTCGTAGTGGATATAGAACAATTTATTGTAGTTTCTGAATAATTCACAGTAGATATTGAATAATTTACAGATGATACTGAATAATTCAGAGTGGATATAGAATAATTTAATATTTACATTGAATATTTCATAGTGGATGCTTCATTGTAGTTTCTGAATAATGCACAGTAGACACAATAATTTACTGATACTGAATGATTCATTGTAGTTATTGAATAATTCATAAAGGATATTTAATAATTTCTTGTAGATTAATTCATTGTAGATATTGAATAATTCATAGTGGATATTGGATAATGAATTTTATATATTGAATAATTCATACTGGATATACATTTTTCATTGTAGTTACTGAAGAATTCATTGTGCATATTGAACCATTCATAGAAGATACTGAACATATCATAAGGATTCAGAGCAGTTACCATATCCATGAACACAACAGTGAAGCCAAATAACAAAATGCAGCCAACAGAGACAACTGACCATGTGCAGCACACACAAAGAGCTGCTTTTGCTGTCCAATCTGTCCAACCAACAGTCTAATTATGAGCATCCAAAACAAAAGGCCAAATTTTGGTAAAAAAACAAAACAAAAACAAAACTAAAGCAGTATATCTGCAAAAAAACAAAAAAAAACAGCCATGCTAATGAGACCATCCTGATTCCTCTAATCAATCAGCTCATCAGCAGAATTATAAACTGATCATTCTGAAATCACACCAAATGAAAAACACTTTGCAGAATAAACCACCGAGACACCGGTGGACCAACTAATCTGGGAAAACAGATAAACGTGTGCTTCGGTGGTCAGTGGAAAACTGGCTTAATCATACAATACATATGAACTTCACCAAAAACTGTTTTATCATCATGCTTTTGTCTGGAAGTGTAACTAAAGCAGGAAATACCTTGAATGCACTGCAGTGAGCCATCCTCAGCTCTAATAGTGAACGTTTCTCCAGGGTTCACCTGCACCAGGATCACCTGAGGAGACAAAAAAACATCAGGCCCAGAGTTTTACAAATTTCACTGCACTCTGTAACTAATGTAAATGAACTGGTTCCCTCAGAAATCATATTAGCATACTTTCCCCACTTATAGGCAACTTATTTTTTCATTTACCCAACCAGTCACAACAAGCTTTTATCCCAAATATTACATCTTTAGTTTAGAACTGGAGCTGTGAGGCAAAAATAGACATAACATAGGCTAACAAACATTAGAACTCAATAGCCACCTTAATAGCCCAGTTGTTTCTGTAAAAATGCATCACCACAAAATGCAGATGCAGATGTTAAGTTCTCACAGTTTAACAGATGTGGTTTAAGACACAATATGACTTACTGTGAGCTATAAACATGAATAAAACCACTTCAGACAGGTCTGGGAGAAGATGTGATCAGATCAGATTCATCTATATTTATGGTCATTGTCAGTAAAACTGATTGTAGATCACTTTCATGTTCTGAGTGGGCTGTCTTAGATGGCGGATGCAGCATTCAACCACATCGACATTAGCCTCACAGGTTTCAGTCCTAAACTAAAGGACTGACTGATGGACTACATCTGAGAATAATGGAAGTTTATGTAAACCGGATTTTTGAGTGAACAATTCTTTTAGTGATATCAGTGTTTATGTAGCAGTGTTCAAGTTATTTGTTACCAGTTGAAAGTGTGTGTTCCTGTGTGTATGTGTATGCATGAGAGAGAGAGAGAGAGAGAGAGAGAGAGAGAGAGAGAGAGAGAGAGAGAGAGAGAGAGAGAGAAACACTGTCAGTTCTGTCTGCTGCCACCGCTGCTGTAGTTACTATGGTAATGGTAGAGCATACTGAGTTTATGAGAACATTGGGATAAAGCCCCTCTCCTCCCGCCTGCTCTCTCACTACTGTTACACACCTTCTGTAACCTTGGCAACCACCTGTTGGTCAGACACAGTTACACAACTGTCAGGGGCAAGCAAAGTTAAACCACAAAACACCATCACTCCCATTACATAAGATACCCACACAGACAGACAGACAGACAGACAGACAGACAGACAGACAGACAGACAGACAGACAGACAGACAGACAGAGAGAGAGAGAGAGAGAGAGAGAGCGAGCGCACAGGATAGTGCAAGAGCATAAGCACAAGAGCAAAGAAAGCAAGACCAAGGGAGCAAGAGAGAATGTGAAAAAGAGAGAGAGAGAGAGAGAGTGATCAAAAGCAAGAGAGCAAAAGAAAGTGTGAGTGCGCAAGGGTAAGAAAAAATAGAGCAAAAGCAAGAGTGTGCAAGAACAAGGGAGCCAGAGAGCCAGAGAGAGAGAGCCAGAGATAGAGGAGGCAGGGGCTTCATCCAGCTGTTGGTATTGTTAAGTCAAAAGTAATCTAATTTGTAATTACTTCTGTGTTACTCTAAAAAAACAAATCTGTACCAAACAAAGCAGCAACATCACAGCACTGATAATTTAGAAGACATGTGAATCCTCTGCTCTGAACAAGACACAGTCAGGTCTGCTTGCTTAAAATGAACAGTTAATGCTGTAGGAGCACTCAAATGAGCCTGCAGGAACATCCAAAATGAGCTAAAGTCTTCTTGAATAAAACAACGTTTACAGAGCTGTTCTTGAATGAAAAACCAGTCAGACCTGTATAAGTGATAGACAGATAGATAGTACTTTATTGATCCCTTTAGGAGGTTCCTTCAGGGAAAGTAAGAAGCTCGGGATTTCTCTTCAGCTTTATGGGATTTCTATATCTATAAGCATACTGCTTACAGACCATTGATGTCATTACTGTAACCTGTCTTTCATACTGTATAAGGACCATTTTGGTGTTATGAGTACAACCTCTCTGCCATTTATGGGACACTGTGATGTCATTAGTGTGACCTGTTTGTTACCTATGGATCACTTTGATTTCACCAGAGAAACCTGATGCATATGGAGCACTGCAATGTCATTGGTGCAACCAGTTTGTTACTTATGGGCCAATGTGATGTCATCAGTCCAACTTGTAAATCATTTATGGGCCAATGGATTGTCATCAATCCAATCAAATCAAATCAAATCTATTTATAAAGCGCTTTTTACAACTAATATCACAAAGCAGCTTTACAGGGTTAGTAATAACAAACATCAAATCATTAATCCCTAACTTGTCCATTATTCATGGGCCAATGTGATGTCATCAGTCCAGCATGTCCATCATTCATGGGCCAATGTGATGTCATCAGTCCAGCATGTCCATCATTCATGGGCCAATGTGATGTCATGAGTCCAGCATGTCCATCATTCATGGGCCAATGTGATGTCATCAGTCCAACTTGTCCGTCATTCATGAGCCAATAAGATGTCATCAGAGCAACCTGTCTGCAACTTACAGGCCACTGTGATGTCATAAATGTAACTTGTCCATCACTTTCAGGCTGCTGTGATTTCTTCATTGTAACCTGTCTCTCACCTATAAGCTACCATGATGTCATCAGCAACACCGGTAATGTCATTAGTGAAACTGCTGTCATATCTTCTTATATCCAAACTGTTTTCACCAATGTCTTCATTATTATTATTAAATGTGGACAGTAATGAAAAGGGGAGTCATGGAACCGCCAGATTTCTTTTAAAAGGGAGTGTGTGAAACTTTTTGGAAGGCTCTGGATTAGACATCAAATCAAAAGTACAAATAGAGGAAATTACAAAAAAAAATGTAAAACAGCAACATCAACATCTCTGGTCTCCATGAATAAGTGGAGACCAGGAACTGAGGAGCACAGTTTCAGGGGATACAACAACAGGGTAGCAACCCTTTGGAAATACCGCCGCTTCAGCTTTATATGATTTTGGATACCGTATAATGGCTCCATGTGGATAACACCATGCTGAGAGAATATACAGACCTGTCATCAGCTGGAAATGATCACAGCTGATGGTGGGCGCTTGTGAAACCCTTATCAGGGGACTGCCCCTAAAGGCAAAACAAGCACACAAATAGAGCAAACCCCCAAATATGCCAAAACAGTCTCACCTGCAAATAGTATAAGAGCAGATGACAGGCTTAGCAAATCAGAAGAAAGGGCATTTTCCTCTGTTACATTCTGTGAGGAAGTGTGCCCAATTTTTAACTCTTTCTTACCTGCTGTGCTGCATCTCCATTCACCATGGGCGGCATCATGGCCACCTCTGCGCTCAGTAGCGGCGGCGGCAACTCCAGCGGCATCGGGTCCGTCATCATCAAAGTGACGTACATTCATGGAGAAATACACTGGACTGGCCTTCTGTAGGGAGAGAGAGCGAGAGAGAGGTAATGACTAGTTGAAGAGTAAAAATTAATAGTCGTGCAACAGACAAATCTGTGACCTCATATGTAACAGACAGACAGACGGCCACACACAGTGCAACCACACAGCAAACCCACAGTGATTAATGACCTATAAAGAACCACCAAACCACTCTACCACACAAACTACCTCCCAGCACACACACACAGTATATACACACACACACTTACAACAACACTGTCATTTTTTCAGTTTCACATCACTTGAAAATGCCAGCTAAAATCATGACAACAGAAATACACCATAACCTTAGCTTCAGCAATCAACAAAACATTGAGACCGAGATACAGGAAGTAAACAAAATCTGACCGCACACACGTTCATAGAGACGAGGATATAATACCGTGTCAGAAACCTCATAATTTAGACTATTAGAGATCACTGAACAACTCAACACTGTCTGAGACATGATTCAGACATGCAAATAGCATCATTGCCCACCGGTCCGACGCTGATGGAAGAATACTATCTCTGCATGATGCCATGTTAGACCAGCTTCCCACCAACAACCAACTATTGTGACCTGCTCCAGATGTCCTACACTATTGACAACAATCAAGTTTATATGGACTTTCCTGGCTGCTACAATTATCATCATTCCTGTTTCACTGCTGTCACCATATCAGTACACCTGAACAGTACAACAGCATCACAGGATTATGTGATTTATCAAGAACTTATAATTGGTTGACCAGAGGGTCCCCCATGTGAGTCCGGTTCCTCCCAAGGCTTCTTCCTCCAGCTCTGAGGGAGTTTTCCTAACTTGGGATTTGGTGTTTTGTTATTATTAACCCTGTCAAGCTGCTTTGTGACATCAGTTGTAAAAAGCACTTTATAAATACATTTGACATGACTTGACTTATTGGGGAGCTATAAGCTATAACATTACTTGTTAGCAGCATCAGCCTTGCAAAACGAAAGAAGCAATCATAGGGGTCCGAGCATAGCTTGGCCGACTGCCTACATTTGGGCTAAGTTGGGAAGGGGGGACTTGAGGGATTCAATTCCAACTATAACCAAACTATCGCTTTAATATGTGTTTTGAGACCAGAGACTGACGTGTGTTAGTAGTTAGTGTCCTGTGGTTTTTCTGGCCGTTTGTCCTCTCTGTTTATGCTGTGGAAAGCTGAGGTCTCTCCTGTCCCACAGCAGAGTCTCATTAATGAGGTGTCGATTCCAGAAGATGATAAAAATGGTAAATTGAAAAATTCCTGCGAGGATCCGAGCCCAACAATTGGGGGTTTTGTTCAGTCAGGCCGGGGGGGAGGGCAGAAAGTGTGTGTGTGTGTGTGTGTGAAAAGAGAGAGCAAGAGAGTGTGTGTGTGCATGTGTGTGAAAAAGAGAGCGAGAGAGAGCAAGACAGAAAGCAAAAAGAGCGAGAGAGAGAAAGCGAGAGAGTGAATGTGTATGTGCATGTGTGTGAGTGTGAAAAAGAAAGCAAGAGAGATCGCAAAAGAGCGAGAGTAAGTGTGGGAGAGAAAGCTAGAGAGTGAGGGTGCAAGAGAAAGAGCAAGAAAGAGCGCAAGAGAGAGTGCGAGCGAGCACAAGAGACAGCGTGCGAGAGATCACAAGAGATCGCAAGAGAGAGAGAGCAAGAAGCAAGCGAGAGCAAGAAGCAAGCGAGAGCAAGAGTGAAAGCAAAAGGGCAATTGAAATTGAGAGCGCAAGAGAGAGAGTAAGACAGCAAGAGCAAGAGAGAGTCTCTCTCTCTCACACACACACACACACACACACACACACACACACACACACACACACACACACACACACACACACACACAAGTAAAGGAAATGGCTCTATGGTGCAGTAAACAGAACAGATCCAAGTGTTCAAAGAGTCCCGAGTTAAGTACTCAGGTTAGTGTATCAATCACAAGTATTAACATCATTTAAGCTTCTGTTAACACATAAAACAAACATACCTGACAAACTGAACTCACTGCTCTGCTCTAAGTGCAGACCACATAAAGTCCCAAACTGGAACACAACCATGAACTGACGAGACACTTCAGTCTTTAAAGAGAGCCGTGTTCTCCCTCCAGCAGAAATGATGTAAGAAACCCCTGCACAGGTGCTCACAGGACACACACTCAAAACGCCAGGTGCAAACAGCTGATCTGATTACCAGAGACGTATGTTAATACCAAGTGTGAACAGGCCCTTACATACACACTGCAGGGTTAGATCATGTGACATCATCTCAACTGACCACCTCAGATAAGCTTATTTTAAATTAACTTTTGTAGGTACTTTTCCCTCAATTGTTTCTGAAAGTCTTTAAAAAGACATATCCTGTCTTAAGTGTTTGTTCAAAGAAAATTTGACAAACGCACATTGAACATGCTGCTGCCCACAATCCCCAATAACATGCTTTCCAAGAAGGACTGCCATCATCATCATCAAATGGAGCTGACAATTATAATTGTAATTAACTATTTATTCATGTCATTTTGTTCACTTCCACTATTAGCTTTTGGGGGTCTCTGCTATTTTGTCATATTTTGTATTACTGTATTAATTTAGAAATTAAGATCAAAAGAAGTACATGGATGGCAGAGTGGCTTGGTGGATATCATATTTGCCTCTCAGTGCTGGCGTCGTGGGTTTGAGTACACATATGGGTGAAGTTTCTAAGTTCTCCTATATCTGTGGGGTTTACTCCATGGTCTCCTGGTTCCTTCCACAGTCCAAAAACATGGAGGTCAGGTGAATTAGTTACTCTAACTTGCCTCTGTGTGAGTGTATGTCTCGGAGATGGAATGTTGCCCTGTCCTGGCTATAGTAAGAAAAATGTAATGCCCTACCCAGGGCTCACTTAAGGGATATGGGGGCTCACTATGACCCTGAACTGCATTACGTGGTTAAGAAGATGGATCAAACTAAGAACAACTATTTACAACAAAAAGCAAGTGTAATCTTGCTTTTTCTGTCCATTTGGTGTCAGTGTTTTCAGATCCTTCTGCATTGTTTGGCTTCCTCACAGGCATCTCGCTCAACCCACTTCAATACTAACTTGGAAATAACATTTTTATTTTACATTAAAATTATCATATTTCTGTTTTCACTTGGCTAATTAACATCAAATAAAAACTAGCATAAGCTTTCAAGCCAGCACTTGGAGTTCCTGGAATGTAAATATTACATCATGGCTGATCAGCCAGTCAACAGCAGACTGATATAAGAGACTGGAGAAAGAAAGGACCAGAAGTAGTCCAAGGTGGCCATGAGTGGTTATGGAATATAAACAAAGGTCTCAAAGTCAGTTAATCAATGTCTTATACATTTCTTCTTAGAGATGACAACCCAGACCATACTGGACCAAACAAGCTTGCTCCAACTGTTTGGGTTTTCAGGTTTCTTAAATGGGTCATTCACGATTCCTCTGATTGTATCCATCTGTCTTGGTGCTGGTCCACTTCAACTGAAGTACCGTACTTCTTCTCATATTGTGTCCACAATAAGAGCATTTTAGTCTGTTTATTGGCTTCTAGAGAAAAGTGAGCTTTGATTTGGTTCAGGATCCATTTATTTGTTGTCCACATTTCTCACAAACGTCTTCAACACCAATGCTCAAAGGCATCAATATCATCATTACACACAGACATATTAATATTACATATAGACACACATATAATGCATATACAGGGCAAACACACACAGACCCACATAGTACATATAGCACATATGTGGAGTATATGTATGTATGAGTATATACACAATTATACTAATCCTATTCTTAACCATTTCTGTCCTAAAATGCATCAAGTACTCTCTCTCTACATTAGTATGCCTTTTGTAGTGACCGCCATTCTGCAGTGTGAGAAAAATAAAGGAATAAAATAATATCGGTCATGCAACACCCTCAATTTCCTGTTTCCTGCTGGCAGAATGCTGAGGGCCAGCTGTGGCCTGCTATTGCACAACACACTCACTGGACATGCCAGGCACTCAGGACAGATCTGTCCAGATATTCAGTCTTGTGTCGTTCGTCCACATCCGCTGTACTCTCAGCTCTGAGTGTGAGAGGTAATCACACACACACATAAGCATGTTTACAGTGTTTACAAACACAGCAGGACTGGACTAAACCCTCTAAAACTGAAATGTGGAGGCTGTAAGGGCAGATTGGGTTTCATACTGCTGTTTCCCATCATATTATTACTGTTCTGTTCTCTGTATCACTGTTGTATTAATAATGAGTCAAGATCACTGACCATTTTTTAAATGAAACAGTTTGATATAGTATGTACCAGTTCATATAGTCTACATATAGAAACTACACTGAAAAAACTGCCAACCATAAATTGAGTGCACGAGTTTGCCTAGTCCTGGTTAAACTGTGTTAAAATGAGCAGATTTTCCTTCTAGGGCTTTATATACACCCACTCAGCCTATAGTAGATTAGCTCCACTCATTCAGCCTATAGTATTCTGGCTCCTCCCATTCAGCACACAGGTAGCTTACACATTCAGCTAACAGCAGTTTAGCTCCACCCATCCAGCCTACAATATTCTAGCTCCTCCCATCCAGCCTACATTATTCTAGCTCCTCCCATCCAGCCTACATTATTCTAGCTCCTCCCATCCAGCCTACATTATTCTAGCTCCTCCCATTCAGCATGCAGGATAGCTTACACATTCAAGTAAAAGCAGTTTAGCCCCACTCAATCAGCCTACAGTATTCTAGCTCCTCCCATTTAGAATAAAGTAGTTTAGCTCCACCCATTTAGTATTAAGCAAACTTTAGATTGTCATGTAAATTTTGCAGGATGAAATGCTCAATACTGCAAAAACATTCTCAACATTAGGCCAAGTAAAAAAAAAAAATTGGTGATCATCCTTTTTCACCAAAATTTTGGGTCGGGGGGGAGGTGTTTTTTTTTTTTTTTTTGTGTTGTGGCGGTTTTTGGGGGTGTCGGCCAATCAAATGGCTGCGTGTCGTACGGTATTTGCATAAAGTTCTCTTGTGTGTTTATGGGGTCTATTTTGTAATTATTTGGGGTCTTTAAGAGGAGATTTTTGTATGTGTAATGATTGTTAGTTGTAGTCTAGTCTCTATGAGTTATTTTAGTGTGTTTTAGTTAAGTTACCGTTAATGTGTGTCTTAGTCAGTTATTGTCTTATTTATAGAACCGGCCCTCCGTCTGCTTCTCTGTGTGTGAGTCTGCCCGCACGCTGCGATAATAGTTATTATAATATATTACAGTTAGTTAAAATAATCCATTGTATTTTATTTCATTAGATAACAGGGAAATGAATCGAATTTTATTGGCCGACTGCAGTGTTTTTACGATGCTGGCCACTGCAAAAGCCATGATTTGCATCACAAAAACGACCGGCCATTGGTATTGACAGTTAAGTGTACTGATTTGGGTCACGTCATTAGAAGCATGCAACATTTGAATGATTCTAGGCCAGACTAGGGTGTTTGGCGCGTTTTTTTGTGTTAAAAAAAAATAAATAAAAAATAACGGTCGGGTGCTTTTTAGAGGGTCGGGCGGGGATGATCACCAATTCTTTTTTTTTACTTGGCCTTAGCATGTATATGAAAAACAGCACTGACCTTATGCAGAGTGGTCTTTGCATGAGAGGTCAGAGGTCAGTGAGCTGCCAGACTGAGTAAAAATGCAGCACTTTCTTTTATTTATGCATAAATACTACACCGCCAATTAAATCCTCAGAGCTCAGTCTGTGTGCAGAAAAAAAACATTTTCTCTCTGTCAAACTCGTTTTCTTTTTCCTTTTGGCTTTCTCTCAGTTTTTCTCCTTTATCACTCTTTCCACCTTCTCTCTCATGCATTCAGCATTTCCTGTCACATGCATGCCAGCCAGTGTGGGCACAGCTGGCACAGAAAAGAGAGCGAAGAAAAGAAAGGAGAAAAAAGGAAATCAGCTCAGTGATAAAGAGGCAGATATTCAGATAGTCATTCTTTGTTGTTGATTTTTTCAGCAGACAAAGGTGAGTTTTTTGTGTTCAGACACTGCTGACTGTTCGGGAATTTGAGGACTGTTAGGATTTGAGCTCACGGCAGGAATGCAAACATTGGAGTCTGCAGCCCTGAGAAACATCTGCGAGGACATTAAAGCGATACTTCCACCAGATTCCCCTCTTTAATCCAAAATGTAATCAAATCAACCAAAAAGTGCTTGGCCCCCTAAGATTGTTTTTGTAGTTTTACACTGAAGCTAGAAGGCTAATATATACCCTCCCTTAAATACACGAGGTGAAACAAACAGATAAACACAGAGAGAGAGAGAGACAGACAGACAGAGCAACAGAGAGAAGTCCAGTAAGTAACCCAATAGCCTGCTTATGTGGAGAGAAGAAAAGAGAGAAGTGGGACGAGAGAGAGAGAGGTAGAGGTGGAGGGATAGACATGAGCTGTGTCTGTAGGTATGTAGTTGTCAGGACTGTCTGATATCTGCTTATTAGCGTTGCTTAACCACAAGGTGAGACAGACAGTAAGACAGGCTGCAGACAGGCTCATTTGCTCCAAGAACATACTTATTTTCATCATATTTTCACATTCACTGAATATATACAGTAACTCCATCTATAAATCTACAGCAGTTTAAAGGAGCCCATTCAGCTTAGAGCAGTTTAGCTCCACCTATGCCATCTTCAGCAGCCTATCCCCGGCCATGCAGCCCACTCGGCAGCCTATCCCCGGCCATGCAGCCCACTCGGCAGCCTATCCCCGGCCATGCAGCCCACTCGGC
>BRDA01066677.1:12126-22919 GCA_036984385.1 Crenuchus spilurus | reverse complement strand
AGACCAGCACAGCCACAAAGACTGTGAGGATTCAGCTCATCTTCAGTTCTGACCCGTTTTCAGTAAGTGTCTATAGTGAAGTTCAGAAGTTCAGTTTTCAGTGCCTGATCACGGTTCTGCTCAGTAGGACTGTAGACCCTCTGAAGGGTTTGTTCAGCTCATGAAGACTCTGACAGTGAAGATCAGACCAGAATGTGTGTGTGTGGACTAGATTCAGTGTGTAGGGACTGAGGAACCAGAGGTTCTCCTACTATAGTAGAACCTCCACAATCTGCTGAATCCAGAGCTCAAAGTCAGTCAGCGTCAGAAGACAGATGTTATTTATAGTAATGATTAAATAATCAATAAACTTTATAGATCTGAACATCAGACATAAGAATGAAAACATGTTTATTAAAGATATAAATGATCTAATTCTACATAATTACTGTATATATTATAAATATTTATGATCATATATTTGTACTGTGTTATTTAAATAGTAATAATTAGTTAATGAAATAAATAACACGTCTTTAAATTGACTGTCCAATCACAGCTGCTCTGAGCAAACCAATCACTGACCGTTTCTCAGTCCAGTCTGAATCTGACACAGATGAGGATTTGGGTCAGTCAGCACTGACCATTAAAATACAGAAATAAATCTTATTTTACTGGACTCAGAGTGACTGATGACCGTTAGGAGGAGTCTGAGCTCCAGCACTACAGCCCTGCTGGTTCTGTATCATATTCCTACTGGACCAGAAAAGTGATTGTAATCCTGATAAATGAGTCAAAAGTGCAGAACACATCAGTAGTCGCGTTTCCATTACAGCAAAACTTTATTGATATTCTGTTTTGTTGAAAAAACAATTCGACAAAACAAGTTTAACAATTGTGGTGTTTCCATTAAATGTGAAATACTTTTATAAAATCACATGTGAATATGTTTGTTCTCGTGATAAGTCATTACAAACATGGCGGCAGTGGATATTAACACATACTTCAGCTTTATACATACTGCTACCACGGCACTAGCGCTCATCATCAGCCATCAGAGGAGACGGCGACTTATCGAGGCTTTGGAGTGACAAGCCCCTTATACTTGGGAGCGGCTACGTATGCAGCGTTTTTGGGAAACTGTAGTCGATGGTTTTACAGAAGAGCTGTGGATTCAACATTTTAGAATGACTCACTCAACTTTTAATGAACTTTGTGATGCTGTGAGATCTCTAGTGGAGCAGCTGCACATTGTCCAAGGATTCTCCTCGTTATTCCAAATTTGCCGCGTCATCTTCATCCTCTTACTTTCTGTTGTTGTCTTCTTCGTCATCTTTTTCACCAATAGAAACGTCTGGTTGTTGATCACGTGACTCCCTTGATGCGGAAAAAGTCAGTTTGAGTGTTTCCATTACACTTTTGTGATATAAACCAATTTTGATACGACTGAAAAACCACCTCATCTTAGCGCAAAAGACTTTTATCAGAAAACCTGAGTTTTTTCAAAATTGTGTTTCCATTAAACAAATTTTTTATTCACAATTCTAATTTGCGATATTTCAGGGTCAATGGAAACGCGACTAATGTCTGATAATCGTGCCTCCATCGGTACATCAGACCTCCTTCACTAAGAGGACACTCACAACCTCACAGACCTACAACCTTTAACCTTAAATAACCAACAGGTCCAGGAGCTCCTCTTCTTCTCTAAGCTCCACCCAAAAGGGGAGGAGTCATATAAACACTTCTGTTCATCTCTGACTATTCTGAGCTGCTGCTGAAAGGTTCTGCTTCTAATAAAGCTTCACTGACTATAAGTGTTGATGTTACTGATGTTTGAGACCCAAACACAACTGATCACTCAGGTTCAGTTCTGCTGAAAGAGCCTCTAGTGGACCCACATCATGTTCCTTTAGTGCTGCGCAGCCTAAAATACATGATGACTGTGACTAGAAATGTACTAAAACATCAACACTGTGTATGTATTTGATGTAGTTTCTGTTTAAAACGCTAAGATTTGTTCAGATGGAGAATCCTCAAGTACACAGTGGAGCTTAAAGAGGTTTAACACAGTGAAGGGAGTAGAGATCTGGTTCATACCCGAGTACACAGCCTGGCACAGATGCTGTAAAAGAAGTTGTGTAAAGTGTTTAATTCAGTCTTTCACTAGATACACAGCAGTCACTGAAGGCGGAGCACTTCTACCTCTTAAAAAATTTCTTAAAACTACTGTTAAAAGAGGAGCTGGCACTACCTGAGAGCCATGACAGGTCATCTTATACAGCAGCTCCTGTACACAGTGACGGACAGATTATATGTAGTCACAGCTGAAGGCTGGAGGCTCTTGTTGTTGATAAAAGGACTTTTATCAGCTAACAGATCTCCATCCTCTCAGTGAAGAGAAGAGTCAGAGCTTAAAATCAACTCAAAATAACACTGCTCGCTGGCAACAGTAACTTCAGAATGATTGGTGCTTTCATGTGGAGTCTCCAAAAGTCTCCAATAACACCGGAAAAAGTCACTAGATTTGTCGCTAGTCGCTTTTTTGAAAAAGTCGTTAGAGGGCTCTGAAAACTTTAATTACTAAAATAAAAAACTAAAATTGCCAGGAAAAAAAGGTGAACTTAGGACACACAAACGCACAACCGCGTGATAAATTACAGCCAAAAACATTGTATGTGGTGGAAATGGGATTCCATAGCTGGTCATAACGGGCCGACCTCAGATTTTTTTGTTGTTGCACCACTGACAGCTCTAGACTGAGACAGTTTATCTTGTAAATGATAGACTAAGAAAGTCATCCTGACGACTTTTGACAACATCAAGTTTCATACTGTGAGAAAATACAGTAATGTACTGCATGGACAAAATTTAGATTTCAGAAGTGGGGTGGGGGCACAACTGGCTTGAGTAGGGGGGTGGGGGGGGCTTGAATTTCTTTAACAGTTACATCATCTACCATGAAAATCTGACTCAGTGAGAGAGATCTGGTCCATATTTGGTTGTCTTTTATTTGTCTTTATAGTTGTGACATCGCCCTGCAGAGTCCTCTTTTTGGGAGAGGACACACGAAGCCACTGGTCAGTGTTGGCTGTTGGTTTTCTAAAATAAAGCACTTCAACGCCATCATCATCCTGAGTGTTGCTTTATTTACACAAAGAATATTTTACAAATAAATTACTGAAGAGAAAAAAGTATAAAAGTTCAATTAGCCCTGGTTCGGGTTAACTTAATGGTTACTTTTGGCTGATCAACTGCAAGGTGAGAAACAGCAACCGGTGACTCAGTTCAACAAACTACCATTCAATCTCTATTCAGTTTCACTATTCCAGGAGATGTCCCTTTCACTGCTCCTTAACAGGACTTTTATACCTACTTAACACCGCCCTGGGTTAAAGCAAGTTCTACAGGGGTAATGCTCAGGTATAATACACAGTTTTATACATTTACACTTTTGCCAATGGCAGGCTACAACATGCATATACTCTGGTACTTCACATTATCTAACCACCCCTCCTCTTATGCCTCACATGGATCCTCTGCTCAGCACATAAGTGGTTAGAAGTTATACTGACTCTTTTAAGGGCTTTTACACAGATCACTCACAACCCCTTTTCATACAGGTAAGTATATGAGTGCTGTTTTCAGTTATCACCATAACTGTCTACTGGTGATTGACAATAACATTGATCATGTCACAATAGTTAACAGCAAGTCTGTGTCATAAACCACACCCACTAGTCACATTTTCACTAACATCTGAAAACTGATAATGACAATGCCCCCCATTAGCTAAACTAACAGAGCTTTTAAAGATGGTGCCGAGATGAAAATTCCCAAATGTAGGAAGCTGATGCATCATTTACCTTTTCAGACTGTAGACTGTAAACACTGCTAAGAGTGCCTTAACTACAGCAACGAGTCTGAACAGACTATAGAATTAGCTAATCATCATTATGGGGTGGAGCTGTGAATATACCAGAATTTTACATTTTATAACAAGTGTAGCATCAGATAGTCAATACTAAATCAATACTCCGACTACAAACTTAACACACTCATCACTGCCTTTAACACCAAATGTTTATTTGATAGAACAGTAACATTTCTACATTTATATACTTTAACATGTCTGTTCTTTTCTTACATGTAATCTCTGTTATACATACACATGCTTCTATTAGAAAGTATTAAGTTTTGAAAGTTAGATTATACATCAAAGTAATATTTAGATTCTTGGTGCAACTGTATTAAGAACTCCTTATTAATATGAAAATGTCCCTTTAATAAAGTATCTTTCTGATGTTTCTGATCAAACTGATAACCGTCCAGTAGAACCATCTCAGTGCTCCATCTTCATCAGAAATATACTAAGAAACTGTAATTTGCCCAGAGTGCCAAAATGTCCCAAGACCACCACTGAGTAAAAAAGAAATTGCAGTGTAAAGGTGACAATCACCAAAGCTCCTAAAGGGAAGAACAGATACATTAAATAAGTAAGGCTAGAACAATGTAGCTACTGGTTAAGATGAGAATCACAGACATTACTCCTTTAACTGAACTCTGAGTGTGATTTGTAAAGCACCTGACCACAAAATGATCTGCTTTAGTATCCAATAACATGTCTCTTCTGATAAACCAAAAAAGCCCAATGATAATGATGTCAGGACTCATCAGTAAAATTGTTCAATGAATAATGAATTTTTATGCACTTACAAGGGATCTCCTCTATTGGGTTGAAGAATCGACCTCAGTGCTCCTGTAGGGAAGAAGAGAGACTCTTTTTAAATTATCTCTAGAAGACCGTATTTACTGGTAAGATGAGAATGAGCACAGACAAGTCTCTAATAACAGGACATTGTGATTGGTAGGCTGGCACCCATGTCGGCAGCAGCTGCATCGGCTCTCGATAAAAACACTTGGGGAATCTGGCATTGTCCGAAAGTGCGTAGAAAGACTGATCTATGATCGTAACAGCTTGTTGTCAATGTATAAAATGATAAAAATGAGTCCTGTTGATTCAAAATTCTTTGGATACATTTAAAAGTGCTCGGCTTACTACGCTCACCTGGAGAGGCCTGCACAACACTGACAATTCCTACCAATGCCACCAGTATTCGGAGGGGACGCAGATGGTGTATGCGGAGGCAGAAGCAGGGTGACCGCAGAGGAGCTAGCACTAGGCTAAGAGCTAACCCATGCAGAATACCGATGCCGTCTGTATTGCTGGCCAACGTTCACTCCTTGAAGAATAAATTGGACCACCTCAGACTGGATTTAACAACAAAATGGAAGGTGAGGGACTGTTGTGCTTTAATCTTTATTGAGACCTGTCTTACCGACGTGGTTATGGATGACGCGCTTAGCATGGAGAGGCTAACCATCTCCCAAGAAGACAGATCTGGGGCTCAGAGTGGAAAAACCCCTGGCGGTGGAGTGTGCATTTTTACAAATAAAAGATGGTGCAGAAACGCTGACAGAATTTATTCATATATACAGACATTGAACATTTGTCAATCAAATGTCACCCGTTTTATCTCCCAAGGGAATTTTCCATCATTGTAATCAGCGCTGTCTATATACCCCCCGACACAAATGTAAAGGCAGCCCTAAACACCCTCTATGGGTTTAAAGAGTGACTGGCAAACCACCTGTCCTGAGGCAGTATTTATTGTTGCTGGGGATTTTAAACAAGTAAACATCCAGAAAGTTCTCCCTCATTTTTACCAACACGTGGACTTTGGGACAAGAGGTAACAATCTACTGGACCATATGTACACTAATATCAAGGGAGCATTCAAAGCATCCCCTCGCCCCCACCTTGGCTCCTCTGATCAGATAACTGTGATGTTAACACCAGCATACAGGCCCTTGCTCATCAGAACTAAACCTTTCATAAGACAGGTAAGGATCTGGCCAGGTTTGCAAGACTGCTTTGACTGCACTGATTGGTCCGTTTTTAAAGATGCTGCCACCAAGGACCAAATCAAAGAGATCAGTGAGTATGCTGCAGTAGTCTCAGATTAGATATAAAAATGTATGGACTAAGTCAGTGTCACAAAAATCATCACTGTCCGGGCAAACGAAAAATCATGGATGACCACTGAGGTTCGGGCTTTGTTGAAAGTAAGAAACTCAGCTTTTAATTCTGGCAACACTACTGCCCTCAGGTCTACTAGGGCCAATCTGAACAAGGCTATCAGAATGGCAAAAAGAGCCCATGGGGAAAAAAATTCAAGGACACTTTCAGGACCACAAAGACAAAGAGCTTGTGGCGGGGAATCGTCTGTCACAGACTACAAATCTTCTCCTCAAACCTAGGATGACAGCATTGACTTTCTAAACAACCTCAACTTTTTCAGTAAATTTGAGGCTCTTAAAACTCCTGCAGTAAAAGTAACAACGCATCCTGACGACCCAGTGTTAATTCTGGACCCATCGGACGTTCACCGAACCCTAAGGAATATAAATCCTCGAAAAGTTGCAGGTCCTGACAAAATACCTGGTGGTATGCTCAAGAGATGTGTGGATCAACTGACTTTTGTCCTAACAGACATATTTAACATATCCCCGAGTCAAGCTGTTGTTCCATCATGTTTCAAACCCTCAGCTATTATCCCAGTTCCAAAAAAATCCACAGTAACTAATCTAAATGACTTTTGGCCCGTAGCACTCACCCCCATAATAATGAAGTGTTTTGAAAGACTAGTCAAGAACCATATAACATCTGTCCTACCTCCATCACTTGATCCACTTCAGTTTGCCTACCACCCTTGCCGGTCTACTGATGACGCAATTTCAGCTGCTCTTCATCTAAGTCTAGAGCACCTGGAGCAGAGGCGATTGCTCTAAGACTGCAAGGGAAGCTCAGCTTCCCCTAAAATGTCAAAAAAATAAGTGATCAATAATATACTGTTGTGTGTACATGTCATTGACTAAATATGCGCTACAACGCACTCAACTTTTGTTCAGAATCAGCTTCTTATCACTGGTAACGACGCGGCCTCACTCATTCCCGCAGTTTCACAGTGCTTTAAACAGGGTGGACACTCAGCGTCCACAGAGTTCAATGGCAAAGCAAAGCGTGCAGCGAAATGAGACGAGTCATTGGATAAATGCTGTGCTTTGTCCCGCCCATCGGATGCTCAGCGTCTCTGGGGGTCTATGGGGCAGTGGGCTGGCCTCGGCTGGCCCGGACGCTCAGCTTCTGCATGATGGTTGGATGATCTCTCTGAGGCTGCATCCCTTTTTGATTGACAGCTAAACAAGCGAATCAGCGATCTTTTGGTGTAAACATCCATGGGAGCATTTTTTACATTTTCATTCTGTTCTGAGTTGAACCGAAGACTTTCCTAATCATCTTAGCGGCATTTTCTTTGTTAAAAACGACTAGCGACAAATCGAGCTTCTATTTCTGGTGTTTTTTTTTTTGTAGCTGCCTGTGTTTGGAGACTGATTTCTATCACTCCTTCTGACTTCTATCAAAGTTACTGGCCAGCGGGTGCTGCTGAGCCTCTCCACCATCACAAAGCATTCACAGGCAGACACACTTCACACTAGCCTCGCGCCAGTCCCAGCTAGCGAGCTAGAAGGTGTAAAGAGCTTATCCTGTTTAAGGCAGCTCAAGTCTTACACCCGCAACACCATGAGCCAAGGCTGTTTAAGCAGCCTAGCTCTGCTGGCCATTGAGAGGACACTAGTCAAGTCCCTGGAAAAGACGCCTTGTTGGTACGACAGGGTCACTGATAATTTTCTTGAAAAGGAATGGTGGGTAGAATTTACGTATAAATAAACTGACACATTTTATGATGTAGCCCGAAATTGAGCTTCCCCTCCTTGAGAGACCAGCATCCGCCACTGACCTGGAGAAAAGGAACTCGCACGTACGGATGCTGTTTGTCGACTTTAGTTTGGCTTTTAACACAATAATCCCCCAGCATCTGGCCACCAAACTAGGAACACTGGAACTAAACACCACACTGTGCAATGGATTCTGGATTTTCTCACAAACAGGTTTGTGCATATAAGTAACAACACATCAACTACAGTCTCACTGTCTACAGCAGTGATCCTCACTATTTTTTTCCAAAAGAGCCATATTGACAGATCAAAGTCAAGGAGAGAGCCACAATATCACCCCAAGTCACTCAAATAATGGAAAAAAATAAACAACCCACCTATAGACTAAACCTTTGCGCACTGAATATATTGCTGTAGCTAGCTTATAGAATCGCTGCTGCCATGTAGCCACCCTGCTGCAGGGTTGCCAGGTCCAACTAAAATATCCAGCCTAAAGTCTGTCTAAAACCCACCCTTTAGAAGCTTAAACTAGCCCAAAATATGTCTGTCACACGTTTGAAGCAAATGGCAAAACAACTGTGTATGAGTGCACGACTTAGTATTTTGTTTATAAGGGATTTATTATCGTTATTGCTATTTATCTTAAAGTCATTAATAATATGGTAACGAGTGTTTTGTTAGTTCTTTTATAAGTGTTAATCCGTGAACCTGGCAACAGCAGAGTCTCATGCAGCCTGCTGTTGGAAACACTGCCTGTATTGCCAGGTTCCACAGTATCCCCGATTTGGAACCAACTTTAATTGAGGCAAAATGAGAGGGCAAGTGCTTGGAATGTAAAGCGCATTACAGTATATGTCTTTGTAGCATGCTTTAAAAATACTTTGGCTGTGCTGGCGTACTTTCGTAACCGGTCACGAGAGCCACCAATAAAGCACGGCGAGCCGCATGTGGCTCGGGAGCCACACAATAAGTATCCCTGGTCTACAGGATCTCCACAAGGATGTGTGCTGAGCCCTCTACTGTTTACTTTGATGACCCATGACTGTCGTGCTAAGTCCAACACAAATCACATAAAGTCTGTTTCAGAACTAGTTTCTACCCAACTGCCATCAGACTTCTGAACAGAATAAATTCATTTTAAATTTGATAATTTTTTTATGGGTATATCATGTGCAATATTCTTATCTTAACAAGCAGTAACAAGATATTTTATATGTGCAATATTTTTACATATTTTAATATTTTATGTGCAATTCAGTATTATCATCATTGAACTTTACTATTTTTTTTTACTTTATTTTTTGTGCATTTTTGAAAAACACAACATTGAAAACACATTGAAAAACAAAACATGAGGTCTCAGTGAAACAGCAGCAAAGGTACAGAATTACATTGATATCTTGATACACCATTGTTTGTACATTTTTCTTTTTAATCAATCCTTCAGTCTGTTCATTGTTCATTAGTAGATAGTTGTGCTACATAGTTAGTCCACTTCCTCGAGTATCGCATTCCTTTTTCTTTCTGTAATCTTAAAGAAAATGTCATCATTTCCATTCGATGTAAATAACCAACCGTCTCTATAAAGAGATCCGTAGTGGGAGGATTTCTTTTCAGCCAGCACTTGGTAATCGCTTTTTTCCCTGCTGCTAAAAGTACCTTTAGTAGGAATGCATCATATTTATTTACAGATTTTGGTATAATACCGAGGTACAACCCGGTGAAGGAGTAGTCAATTGCCAGATCTAAAATTTCTGAGATTATCTCTCTTAACCTTTCCCAATAAGACTGAATATAAGGGCACAACCAAAATATATGAGCATGGTTTGCTCGCCCTACCCCACAATCTCTCCAGCATTCACCAACAGATCTCATCTGCCTCAATTTTTTTTTGGGTGTAATAAAAAATATTTATCTGGTTCAGCAGAAGTCCCTCCAAACAGAGGAATTAGTAGAGCTAAACTGAGTTTCCAAAGCATTTATCCATGTATCTTCTGATAACGATACACCCAGCTCTTTCTCCCATCTTTGTTTTATATATTCAGTTGAGTTATTTAGAGACCTTATGGCTGAATACAATCTTCCTATAAGGCCTTTAGTACTTCCAGAACCATATGCAGATATACATATTTTAATAAACAGTCAGGGTTCTACTAAGTTTGAACATTTTACTACTTTTTCAAAGTAATGGCACAGTTGTAAATACCTGTAAAAATCCTGTTTTCCCAATCCATAGTCCTGACACAGAAACTGGAAACTATCAAATTCCCAATTATTTACAACTTTACACAGAGCAGTTATACCACAACATGCCCGGTGCCTGTATCTGTGATCCAGCGATCCTGGGACAAAGGCTGAGTCATAAGCTGGCCAACTTAGTAGTTTTGCTTCTCCCTGAAGTTGAAAACACCTACTTATCTTCAGCCAAGTAGAGAGTGAGAGCTTAATCCAGGAGTTTTGTATCATTGATATTTCCCTATCTTTGCAACTGCAGCCTAGTATAGCTTGTAAAGGGGTATCCGCTAAGGATAACTCTATGTCCTTCCACCTGGCTTCATATGTTGGGTTACACCAGTACACAAGCGGTCTTATTTGAGCTGCCAGATAATAGTTCCTGAGACAAGGTAGGCTCACACCACCCTTTTCTTTTGGGAGTTGTAGAGTTGAGTATTTTACCCATGGCTTTTTGTTATTCCAGAGAAATCTAGACAACTGTTTATCTCATTCCCTAAACTGGCTGTGCGGGACTTCCACTGGAAGTGATAGGAACAGATACAATATTCTGGGTAAAATATTCATTTTAATTGTCTGCACCCTATAACTAAAATCCAAAGGCAACTGACTCCACCTTTTAATATCCTCATTGAGATTCTTAGTTATACATTTATAGTTTGTCTCATATATAATAAGGACAAGTCCTTTGGTATATATATATATCTATATCTATCTATATATATATATATATATATATATATATATATATATATATATAATTTTCCACCTCAGTCAACGGA
>BRDA01066677.1:1434-12094 GCA_036984385.1 Crenuchus spilurus | reverse complement strand
AGGCAACTGACTCCACCTTTTAATATCCTCATTGAGATTCTTAGTTATACATTTATAGTTTGTCTCATATAATAAGGACAAGTCCTTTGGTATATATATATATATATATATATATATATCCCCAGATATTTGATATGTGGAGAGGACCACTTGAAATTGTAAGTTTGAATGAGTTCTGGTGAAGGAGTATAGTGCCAGTGTCTGGGTTTTGTTAATGTTAAGAACGTATCCAGAATGTTTCCCATACATTGACAGGATGTTCATCAGCCGAGGTACACCCAGTTCTGGATTTTTCAGGGAAATCAGTACATCATCTGCATATAAACACACACTGTACTCTCTACCCATAATGGATATACCTTCTAGATTTGGATCCTGCCTGATAGCCTGAGCCAGAGGTTCAATGAACAGATTAAACAAAGTAGGACTAGCAGGGCAACCTTGTCTGCATCCATGTTGCAAATCTGTGTGATCAGATGAACCTCCATTGACTTTAACCCTTGCCAAAGGGGAAGCATAAAGTGCGTATACAATTTATGAACTTTTCACAAAACCCAAATTTATTCATAACTTGAAAAAGGAATTCCCACCCCACTGAATCAAAAGCTTTTTCAGCATCCAAACCGAGTATAACTGAACCGATTTTGTTTTCATTTATATGGTTAACTATATGGAGAGCCCTCCATGTTATCTTGGGTTTGTCTGTTCTTTATGAAACCTGTCTGATCTTCATCCCATCACCTCCTCCATCCTTTTAGTTAGTATAGTTGCATAGTTTGTAGTCTGTATTGAGCACACTAATCGGTCTATATCCTTTACATTCCATCTTACTTTTGCTGTCTTTTGGGATGACAGATATATATGCTTCTCTCCAGGATGGGGGCAATGCTCCCTCCATAACATAATTAAAACAAGGCTCAAGTAAAGGGAGGAGGTGTTCTCTAAAGGTCTTATACCATTCTGGAGGGAACCCATCTTTTCCAGGCGACTTATTAGAATTAAGATTGGAAATTGCTTCGTCAATTTCCTCTCTGGTTATTGGTCAAGTCAGTTTAGCATTGTGTTGAGTACCTATACAGGGAAGATCTAGAGAATTTAAAAACTACTCAATAGTGTGCCCATCAGATTTATCAGGCTGAGTGTAAAGGGATTTATAATATTTCTCAAATGCTTTCTGAATTCCGGTGAGGTCACTTACTATCTTATTTGAAGTAGGGTCGCTAATTTTATATATTGTGTGTTCTGCATGTTTTTTCCTTAGTCTCCATGCTAAAGTTTTTAAAGATTTCAGACCTGCTTCACAGTACTTTTGTTTCAGAAATCGTATGTTCTTCTCCACTTCTTCACTAAAAATTGTCTATTTCTTGTCTGGTTAGTCTAATTTTCTCTAGGGTAGAGGAGAGTTTATTAGTACTGTATGATTGTTCCAAATCAATTAAATCTTTTAGTAGCGTGAACAAAGTGTTATTTTTTTAACCGTTTCATCAATGCAGCTCTGGCTATAATCTTACCCCTCAGGAATGCTTTAGATGCATCACACCGAATAGATGGGCTTACTTCTCCATTGTTGTTGTCCTGTAAATATGTTTTCAAATCTGCCACAATTTCTGTTTTAAATGATGCATCATTCAGCATTCCAGTATTTAATCTCCACAATGTTTTCTTGGGAATGCCATCAAAGTGAAGTATTAAGTACAAACGAGTGGTCTGAAAGATCCATTGGGCCTATTGTACAGTCTTTCACTCGGTGCATGTCTCTACTGTACATGAAGACATAATCCATTCTTGAATGAACCGCATGTCTGGCAGAGTAAAAAGTAAATTCCAAATCAGACTTATATAGTTCTCTCCAGATATCAACTAATCCCAGATCTTGCAGTATTTTATTCAGGTTTTGTTCAGTAGAACTTTTTCTCAGTTTTTGGTTTGTTGTATCTAATTTGGGGTTCAACAACATGTTAAAATCCACTGCACAGATCAACGTACCATATGTTTCGGATGCAACTAAATTAAATATTTTCCTAAAAAAGGACATGTCACTCCCAGGAGGAGCATAAACATTAAATAAAGTAACATCCTTATGTTCAAGTTTACTTTTAACCAAAACAAATCTGCCTTCTTTATCCTTTATCTCAGATAGAAGTTCAAAGCTGGTGGAGTTTGAGATTAATATTGCTACCCCTCTTTTTTTGCCCTTTTTGCAAGATGAAAAAAAAATGTTTCTGAATCCTAACCTTTTTAGTTTTTCGTGTGCGGCATTGGACAGATGGGTCTCCTGCCAGAAAGCCATATTTGCTTTTTCTCTTTTCACCTTAGATACCATTTTACTTCTTTTAAGCGGGTTATTTAACCCATTTACATTCACAGACACTATTTTATAATACTGGTACATATATTATGAGTGCTGACTCCATCCTGTACTGCTGCACCTCAAAACAAGACCTCAAAAAATAGAAAACAATACCAGAACTATTATACAAAGTGTCCTCACTCTGGACTTCCAAAACAAAAGATGCCATAAAGGCTCCGTCCGGTGGCTGTGGTGCGAGGGAGCAGTGAGCTCTCTCAATGCCCGTGTCTCTCTCCGTGCTCAGCTCTGCATGGTCGCCCAGCTCTGTTCTGATCAAATTTTCCAGAAACGCAACCACGGAGGAGCCCTCAGCTTTCTCCAGGACTCCGTACAGCCTGATGATGTTTCTCCTGGAGCAGCCCTCTAGGTCGATAAATTTGGCTTGCAGCGCTCGCTGATTAGTTAGTAACTGTGAGAGAGCTTCTTTAACTTTAATGTCCCAGGTTTTTGTCTCCACCATGTTTTCTTCCACCTTGTGCAGGCGTTTCACCGCATCGTCAATTCGATTAGCAGGGTCCTGGATCTTTTGGTGAATTTCAACTATGAGGTCATTCAGTTGTTTTTTGATGTCTGCATTGAAACTTTCACGAAATTCAGCAAGTTCTCTCCTCAGTTCCAACGTTACTTCAGCTGTGACTTCACTCACCACTTTGCGAATTGAACTTAGTGTTGCAGGTTGTTCTTCGGCAGCAGTGCCATCTTTTGCTCTGTTCTCGGTGGTTGGGTTGTTTTTCTCCATTTCTCGCTCAGATTTAGTACGTAGTCTTGTTCTTCTCATCTTGAATTTGTCCCCATTCATCGCATGCCTTAGTAGGTCAAATATATGCAGGATAACACTCGAATTCGGGGAGTTTAGGGAGGCTGATGCAGGAGCTAACTAACTATGTGGCCATACCCGACACAGCGCCTACCGGAAGTCCGAACTTTATTATTTTATATATATATTTATTTTTAAACCTGTGGTGTTTCTTATATGAACCAATGCATGAAATTTAGTTTTTTTCTGTATACTTCAAGATGCAATAAAATGATAAAGTAATTCTTCAATCTTGAAAATTGTAGATAATAAAATCTCTCCATACCTCCCTGTCTGTGATAAATACTGTAACCCTTCTGTAATGAGCGACGGGTTTAGTCCTTAAAGACTGACTGGTCTACAGAGAAAGGCAGAGTAGAAACAGACTGATGATTCCTTGTGTGTGGGGGGTTAAGTTTAACTCTGAATGATGAATCCTGAGCTACAGGACGTTGTATGGAGCTGCTGGATATGCTGATGTACTTTAGTGTAGGGACGCACAATCCAGCTTTTTCCATTTCCGATACCGATATGACACATGTACTTTGCATATCAGTGGATACCCGATACCGATCTGATACTAATGTTTAATTACTAAACTGTATCCAGGCGAATCCTGTCTTGGCTCTCTTGGAAGGCGGACGCTTTTTCCTACCTCTCCCTTATCTCCCTGCTTGGCTCGTATTTGTTTTTTCATGCTCTAGAGACTCTCTTTGGCACTGCTCTACAAAAGAAACATGGATTGTATTAAGTGGTCTCTTAATGCTATTGTCACCATCTTCTTTATGAGAAGTCTGGGCTAGGGGGAGCCTGTCTGTCCTGATGGGACTGTTTGCGGCTGGATACGCGATGGACGGTAGATAGATAGATAGATAGATAGATAGATAGATAGATAGATAGATAGATAGATAGATGGATGATAGACAGAGAAAGATGGACAAATGGACAGACAGATGAATGAATGGATAAACAGACAGACACAGAAAGATACAGTAGATGGATGAACAGATGGATAGAGAGACAGACAGATGGAAGGATGGATGACAGCAGACACAGGTAGATAGACAGAATGCATAATGGATAATCCGGAGGCAAAAAGCATCCAAATGACTTTGTACATGTGCTGAGGATGGAAAGAGGACGCACTATTCGGAACACTGGTATGGGATTTTGTTGAATTGGCATAAAGCAATATCATCGTTTACTGAGAAATGAATGTGTTGGGTTTGCATGTCCAGGCCCTGAGCCGCCCAACTTTGACTTGATCTGTGGGGCAGAACGGACATTGACTATGATTAACACCAGGCTGGATACTATCTCGGTGAGGATGGTGTTCTGCAAAGAGCTGGACAATTTGGAGATCCTATGGACTAAAGAGTGACGTAAGTAAATTTACATGGACTGCTCGCATTAAATTATGTCTGTTTTTGTTTTCGGCTCCCTTCTTATCACAGCTGACCTTGCTGTGGTATTGCAAAACCTCCACTAGGGTGGGTTGCCATGGGGACTATCTACCCCCTCCCTCTCCCAATTCCAACCGCCATCCAAGGCTATACACAACTGACTCCAAGTCTGCTTGTGTGCAAGAAGAGTTTTTTTCCATGATATACGCATGTTTTTCTCTTCTATCCTACCCCTTCCCCCCTCATGCTGTTTTCTTCCTTCTAGGTGAGCACCGTAAATGGCTGCCCTCCTAGCAATAAATAGCTGGGGCCTTCATTTTGTTGTACAATGACAAAGTTTTCTGATTCTGATTATGTATAATATTTTAAGCAGCAATGACGTTCTTTCTCATGAAAACAAGCATTTCTGCTCTCTCTACCGTAAGTCTGTTTCTTTTCTCATCCACTATGTTGGAAACTGTGCTTTACAGTCTCACTTCCTACACTAGTGCAGAGATGCACAGAGGTTTATTTTAATTTAATAAAGTGTCAAAGATGAGAAATATGTCTGTGTCTGACAGATCAGATTAATTTTGGCATTCTGGCTTTTAGCTTTATTAGCAAAGTTAACGACGTGAATACTAACAAGCAGACATGTTAATAACCGCCCTCTACTACGTCACTCTACAAAATAACAAAAAGATTTTTAAAATCAAGAGTTCAACAAATAATGAATCACATTTCAGACACCAAACATAATATCCATTAGAAATGCGCTCAATTATTTAGATTTTTTTTTTAATAAAAGCTGTGACGTCCCTCAGACATCTGCTAGCATTGACATACACACATCGTTTAATCTCTCAGTAGCGAGTTGTTCATGAAGTGATGTTGTGATGAAGTATAATTTAATACGTTTAGAGTCGTACCTGTGTTTATATCTCAGATCCAGTAAGGTGGGAAGAGTATAGAGGGTCATGTTCCACACTGCTGTAGTTTGTTGACAGCAGTGTTATTGTTTTAAAGCTGCTGTGAGATCTGTGAGTGGTTTGCTTGGAGCATTGCACTGTGAGGCATAAAACTCTAACCAGCAGACAGTTCAGCTTAACAGTGACACACAAATGAGCTGCAGATGTCTGTGGTGAAGCTCATTCATTTGATATGCTTTAATTTTTATGATGTGTCCACACACTTTCTTGTACTTTTAATGTTAAATCCCTCCATGCTGCGGACTCTTACTCGCTCCATGTTGTTGTTCCCATTTGGTTTTACACTGTATGTCAGCAGCACAAGGCCCGCATCACAAACTCAAACCACCTCCACCAATCGCAACACAGTCCAAAGGTCCCAATCACCAGAATACTGATCAGCTGAACCTCATCTCATCCAGCCTATATGTACTCACATCTCCCTCAGTTCCCCGCGAAGTATTGCCATTCACTGACATTACCAAGCGTTTCTCTAGTATCTTGTCTTGCCTTGTTCATATTGATCTTGATCCTGTGTTTTGACCCTGCCTTAGCCTCCTGTTTTGGATACCTCTGCCTGTATTGTCTATCTCTGGTTTGACCCTGCTCTGCCTTGTGACTACTCTACTGCCTAGCCCCTGGTGTATGTATGCCTTGTGTTACCTTTGTAACGATCTGCTTCTTCAGTAAACTTTATCAGCTTTTATATACTTCAGTCTGGTCTCCATTCCTCACACAGTGTGTATGTAATATAACTAACTGTACTAACTGTTTTTGGAGAGCAGCCAGGTTAGTCTGTGATTTCGAAAGATTAAAAACAACTGAAGGACTCGCAATTACAGCTCAACCAGTCGTGTAGTATGAACGGCACAATGACCGACGTCTCAAAAAGTCATGTAGTAGTGACCCAAGGACCTTTCCTAATACCACTCACTGACCTCTGCTTAAAAGTCTTTCAGTAAATGAAACCCCACTAGATTTACATTCACACAGAAACTAAAACACAGTGGAAATGGTTAGATTAATGACTGATCACTGAGGATAAAAGGAGAGTTAATCCAACAGTAAAGCTATTCTAATACCCCATACAGTCTTCAGACTTAACTCAATTAACTCTTAAGGTGTGAACTTACCTGCCCCCGTGTTAGATAAGTGAGAACAGATGATGGTGCAGGAGAAGAAGAGACAGTCATTAAATAAACTGTTCTAATACCTGATAGTCTTCAGACTTTTAACTCAAAACAACTATTAACAAAGGTGTGAACTTACTCTTCACTGTGTTACATAAGTGAGAACAGATGATGATCCAGGAGAAGAACAGAGACATTCATTAAATAAACCGTTCTAATACCTGATAGTGTTCAGACTATTAACTCACAAACAACTATTAACAAAGGTGTGAACTTACTGTGGTCTGTGTTAGATAAGTGAGAACAGATGACGATGCAGGAGAAGAACAGAGACAGTCATTAAATAAACTGTTCTAATACCTGATACAGTCTTCAGACTATTAACTCACAAACAACAAATATTCACAGAGGTGTGAACTTACTTTTCTCTGTGTTAGATAAGTGAGAACAGATGATGATGGAGAAGAAGAACAGACAGTCATTAAATAAACTGTTCTAATACCTGATACAGTCTTCAGACTATTAACTCACAATCAACTATTAACAAAGGTGTGAACTTACGGAATGCTATGTTCGATAAGTGAGAACAGATGATGATGCAGGAGAAGAACAGAGACAATCATTAAATAAACTATTCTAATACCTGATACAGTCTTCAGACTTTTAACTCACAAACGACTATTAACAAAGGTGTAAACTTACCCAAGGCTGTGTTAGATAAGTGAGAACAGATGATGATCCAGGAGAAGAACAGAGACATTCATTAAATAAACTGTTTTAATACCTGATACTAGGGCTGGGCGATATGGACCAAAAATAATATGTCAATATTTTTAGCTGAATATGTATACACGATATATATCACAATATTTTTTCTTCCCATAAGGTAATAAGGTCAATTCTGAGTCAAAGCTACATGTCCCAAATGTCACACAGACACTTTTATTACCATTCAGCTATCAATGTACATGTTGCTCAAAAATAAACTACTGGCCTTAGGGATGGGCGATATGGACAAAAAATTTTACATGAATACTAACAAGCAGACCTGTTAATAACCGCCCTCTACAAAATAACAAAAAGTTATTTTAGCTACGTTAAGTTATCTACGGAGCTATAACCCTCCTTCTGTCTCTGTCAACAGGATTGCTCGTGCAACCCCACACACTGGACGACAAACTAAACTCAACTCGAGCTCGCGAACGCTCCGCCCCCTCCGTGAGGACTGCAGGCGGGAGCGGGCGGACATGTTTATGTGGCGGGCGGGAGCAAGACCAAATATGATTTTATCGCGGGAGCGGGACGAAAACAAGCGGGAGCGGTACTAACAAATCAGTCCCGCGCAGACCTCTAGCGGGAATTTATCGTTTTTATCACGAGATGACAAAATGACCCTGGGGAGTTTCTTTGACGGTATATTGCACACAATAACATATCGCCCATCCCTAATTGGCATATAGTAAATAATAATGATCCTCAAATAAAATAATGTTCTTTTCCTCCATAACAAGACTCACAGCTGTGGTATTAACATGTAAACAGAAAACATTCAGAGCAAAAATAGGTAAAGGCTGACTTATTCTTTAAAAAAATCAGTTTCCAGTGAAGTAAACATTATCAAAGTGCTTCCTCCTGTATGTGCTCCTGTACATCTAGTACTTTGTGCAAATAACAGAACATGTAAACAGACTGAATGAAAATGAAATGTATAGTCACACTCACGCAGGTCCTGCTGGACACTTTGGTGAGATGGGCGGCGAGACTCTCTAACTTCAGTATATTTTTGGTAGAACTTCTCATAATGTGTTCATTATTTAACAGAACAAGTAATTCTGACTAGATAACTGGTATCTTAAGTCAATGGTTTTTAGCAGTCTTGTTCCACAGATGAGATGGGGACCATGTCTATAGCGATATTATATGCCACTGTTTTAGTAATGTCAGCCCACTTCTCACTTTTTCTTGTATAAAGCACATCACCGGTATGAGTTTTGTAACGCGATTTGTACGCGGTTTCACACAGTCCACTTACTGCTCTTTATGACGCTGCTGTAAATGGTGGAAAACATTAGTGGTGCTCGAACCTTTTGTCCAGACTTGAACACATTACTCTGCTGCTCATCCGACACTCTGAATCCAAAATATCTCCAAATAATTTAGCCATTCTCTTTCTTTTTACTTAACTGCTCTGTGATCGCTTCTTTTACGTCTCTCTGTCTCCATGCCGTCACTGCCTGCCTCACGTGTGAAGCAGTGGGTGAAGGGGGGGGGGTTGCGAGGGAGAAAGGAGGGGCAGTGTGAAGTAATGCAGAGACAAACTGGGGGATCCACAAGTGTAATTACGACGCAACAAACTATATCGATATAAACCATTTTGTCTCATCTTATAATTCGTATAAAAATATCGATATTTCTTAAAAACTCGATATATCGCCCAGTCCTAACCTGATAGTCTTCAGACTATTAACTTACAAACAACTATAAACAAAGGTGTGACCTTACATGTCACTGTTAGATAAGTGAGAACAGATGATGACGAAGGAGAACAGAGACAGTCATTAAATAAACTGTTCTAATACCTGATACAGTCTTCAGACTTTTAACTCAAACAATAACCATTAACAAAGGTGTGAACTTACCTGCGTCTGTGTTAGATACGTGAGAACAGATGATGATGCAGGAAAAGAAGAGAGACAGTCATTAAATAAACTGTTCTAATACCTGATACTAGGGGTGTCCCGATCCGATATTGATATCGGATACAGGTCCGATAACAGCCATAAAAACATTATCGGATTTTATCGGCCAGCATAAAAAATCTCCGATAAAAGCGCTCCGATATAAGCAGTCAAATCCAGTAGTCCGCTTACTCCACTCCAGCGTTTATATCCAGTCGCGAATGGATCCAGCATGCAGACCCCACGTGATCACAACAACAGCGGGCTAACGTGAAAGTAGCCAAAAAGAGCAGCGATGTCGGCAGCGTGGCAGTATTTTTCGGTCAAATCTGAAAAAGACGTTACAGCCGAGCGCAAAATCTGTAACGATGTATCTTCGATGAGATACTGGAGGAGAGCAGCACAGCAACAGGTCCTTCTGAGCAGATCACCAGGGGCAATCATTGAAATGGAGAGCTATCTCTGTGAGGCTCCTATTGAGCTTTGGAACGTGATGTCATTATTTTGGGCGTGGTTACAAACAGTGGCTGATGGGATACGAGCGCCATTTTGAAGGGCCAAACATTAGTGCTGAAAAACCAAGCTTTCACGTCAGGATTAGTAGAATTTAGCCATGGTAAGAACCTGCTGCGCTATCGGATGTAATGTTCGCCCACACGACCGGCAAAGTAAAAAGATAGAAAACGGACTGTCTCTTCATTGTTTTCCCGCTTGGAAACAGCGCGAAAGAGCTAATGTATTCGACTTAACAAAGAGGAGACGAATGGCTTGGATATCTGCAGTGAGACGTCCCGATATAAACTTCGCAAGCATCCAGCAGAAATAAACCGTCTGTTGCAGGAAAACGGGGAGCTCAGGTCAGAACTGAATAAAAAAAAAAAGTTGGACAAAGACTTTTTGAAGGATGACACAGAAAAGGTCTGATATTACACAGGACTTCCTTGTTTTGTAATTTTATTATCATTATTTAACAATGTTAAACTTTTCCTGTCAGTAGCAAAAAAACTCACAATTTCAAGTGGTTTTTGCTTACATGTGAGGATTAGATGACACTTCTTGACAAGGTTGTGATTGTGTGCTGCAGTTTAGTGAACATGTGTCCCAGTGTGGTTGTAAAACCTAATGAAAATGAAATCTGCACATGTAAATAAATGTTATAATGCTGTGATATTACATGCAAATTAAAAAAAAAAGATTGGCTCTCATACGTTTGTGTTGAAATACTTGTACTGTTGAATAACAGTAAAATGACGAACAAAGATTCTTTACCACTTTGCAATATTTACGGGTACCGTTTCACCATTTCTTAGAAACAAGCAGTAAAATGACAATAAGTTGTCATGTTCATAAAGTTGT
>BRDA01066672.1:0-17247 GCA_036984385.1 Crenuchus spilurus | reverse complement strand
TGTACATCAGTCTGTATGAAAAAGTTTGATGTAACAACATGTGCTGAAAATGTCCAACATCCAAGCACACTTGAACCAGACGCTCCATATTGTGAAACATCATCTACCAATAAAGGTTAATCAACAATTGTTCCAAATTCTTGTTGCATTTTCTGAAAGGAGTTCATTATTATTCATTATTGTACACACAGTGGACTTTCACTAAGGGGTGTACTCAATTTTGTTGCTGGTGGTTTAGACATTAATGGCTGTATATTGAGTTATTTTGAGGGAAGAATAAATTTAGATTTATATAAGCTGCACACAGACTACTTTTCATTGTGTCAGTGTCATTTTGTCAGTGTTGTCCCATGAAAAGATATACTTAAATATCTGCAGAAATGTGAGAGGTGTACTCACTTTTGTGATACACTGTAGCTCATAGGTTGAAATAACTGTGTCCACAAGGATAACTGAGGAAGTTTCACTTCAGAGGAAGTTGACCGATGAAGATGCCTGGACAGGTGCTGGCCTCCACGGCAACAGCCACAGATATTAGTTGTCATAAATTATAACACCCATCTACCCACATTGTAATCATGCATGTCAGGCTTTTTCATGTAGTATGAGGTATATTTAATCTAAATTTCATCTCCATATCTTATTCATATTTGAGGAAAGAAGAAAACAGGACATCCTTTAGCTCATGGAAATCCAGAACCTCCAATCATGAAATTATTACTCAAATTCTACACCATGTATCTTTTGGTCTAGTTCAGCACAGGCAACCACAATCATGCTGAATACTGCTGACTTGACAGTTGTCCAGAAGACAATCATTGACAACCTCCAGAAGGAGGGGAACCACAGAAGGTCATTACTGAAAAGGCTGGCTGTTCTCAGATTGCTGTATCAAAGCATATTAATGGGAAGTTGACTGCAAGGTATATGAGATCAAACACAGATTAGACTCTCTTAATCATTCTTTAACAAGGAAAAAAAGAGAGAACACAGTTCATATAAGAGAGAAGTGGCTAAAAATAAGTACTCAGAATAGGTAAAAAAAGCTTTCTCAGAATAAATTTACTTCTACTGATTGTTGGGTTTTTCTCATGTTTATAGAATGATATTCTGCCAATTCATCAAAAGGTTATCAAATTAATGATCATTTTACTTATCTTTACATGGGCTTCCAATAATTGTGAAGAGTACTGTATAAAAATACTAAAAATATGGATACATCCAATAAACAATTACATCCATTTTTGTGCTACTGCTGAAGACATAAATTGATGATTCATTGTTTATCATTTTAAAAAGAGTAAGCTTAATCAAACATTTGTGACAACCTTATTTTCTAAATGCTATTCCAGCTCATAGTAAAACAAAGAATCAGTCTAATTTAAGGAGACTAAAATAAGTGGACTTAGGAGTGGTCTCAGTTCATTTACACAGGTGCTAGACTACCAGACCCAAACTCAAGTGTTCATCATGTTCTCCTTTTCAACCATCTCAGCACTATTAATAGATCTTAATTAAATACGTATGGTTGTTTCTCACTAGACAGTATGTTCCCAAAAGCAGAGCACCTTTGGTTTATTGAATAAATATCAGAGTATGACAGTAAGGCAGTGTTAAAAGCAATAAAGCCTATCTAGAGCAGAGACATGTGAAACTTTCAACATAAATATATTATTAAATCAAACAGACTTTGGGCTACTAAAGAGCTAAAGTTCCTCCATTATGTTTACTTAAAATATATCTAAAGATAAAGTTATATAGATTAAGATAGCACTCATCTCGTAGTGTTAAACAGTTTTTAGATATGTTTATTCTTAGCTGAGAAAATGTATTTTACGCAATGTGCAGTTATTTCCAGGTAGTATTGGTGTTGTTATAATTACCCTTTACTTTTTTTTAAGTCTTGACGGTGTTTTAAAATATGTCCAGCTGTTCTTTATTTAGTAATAATTTGAATCAACTATGGCTTCTCTACTTACTGAATGTGAATTGTTTGTTTTCATCAAAAGAAGGTTAAATGCTTTAAACATGCTTAATTATCACACAGAGAGTAACTGCAGTAAATACACATAATAAACCCTTCAACGGACAAAGGGGACACGTGGCGTCCCCCTGAAGATGTGTGGTGCCCCACACACAGCGTGTGGTCTGCGTGTGTAGAGCACTACCACCGTCTCCCACAGTTTAATAGTGAGCTTACAGGCATTAGTATGGCCTTGGTATGACTTATTAATGAGAGGGATGTGCAATTTGAAATCAACTTAATAGAAGAGTGAAAAGAGAAGTATAGAGTCAGTGTTTAGTTTGTGTCTGTGGTAATGTGGGTCTGAGCCATAGACTGTATATAAGAACTGGACAGTACACTTCTGTTTACTCCCACTATGATGGTTTGAAGCCATCCGAAATGGATGACACCATAGTGTTTGTTATTACATGCAAATTGCAACTAGAGCATGTGCAGTACAGACAGAAGGCGAAGCACTGTTACCACTCAAACTCTGCCCCCCTCTGTTAGGGTGATGCCCTTTTTGCTGGGAGCGCACAGTCAGACCATGTTGATATCAAAATGAGCCACTAACCAAAAAAAAAACTGCCAATAACTTTCCCTTACTGTCTGTTAGTACAACTTCCTGCTGAACAAGACATCACTTCTCTTCAAATACATCAAAGTGATTCCATCTTATTAACAGTCACAGAATGAAAATAAGCCGAGCTCTTTGTTAGCTGCTGTGACAAGTCACTGGGAGAATGTCTGCGACCATCAGAGTGAGTTGTCAATCAACTCAACCAAGCTGTCAATCACCTCATCACCACACCGCTTTAAATATCCCTAAATGACTTCTAAAAAAGACTGCCATGAAAAATAAAAACAAGAAGACCCTGGAACCCTCACCCCGAATAGGGTTACCGGGGCCCCACCCTGGAGCTAGGCCTGGGGGAGGGGCTCCTCGGCAAGTGCCTGGTAGTCGGACCCTACCCATGGGGGCCGGTTGGGTTCAACCTGAAGGAGCTACATGGGTCGACTCCCACATGGGCCCACCACCTGTGTGAGAGACAGTAATGGTGGTCGGGTGCCTTGTGATTTGGGTGGTGACCCAAATCAGGGGACTTGGAGTTCTGATCCTCGGCTACTGAAGCTAGCTTTTGGGACATGGAACGTAACCTCTCTGGCCGGAAAGGACCCTGAGCTGGTGCATGAGGTTGAGAGATACCAACTAGATATAGTCGGGCTCACTTCAACATGCAGCTTGGGCTCTGGAACCAATATCCTTGAGAGGGGCTGGAAACTTTTTCACTCTGGAGTTGCCCAAGGTGAAAGGCATCGGGCAGGGGTAGGCTTGCTCATAGCAATCCGGCTTAGTGCCTGTGTGTGGGGTTTTTCCCCAGTGGATGAGAGGGTAGCTTCTCTATGCCTTCGAGTTGGGGGATGGGTTCTGACTGTTGTTTGTGCTTATGCACCAAACAGCATTTCAGAATACCCAGTCTTCTTGGAGTCTTTAGAGGGGGTGCTGGAAAGCGCTCCCTCTGGGGACTCCATTGTTCTGCTGGGGGACTTCAATGCTCATGTGGGCAATGTTCAAGCACAAGGGTGCCCATAAGTGCACGTGGCACCAGGACACCCTAGGCCAAAGGTCAATGATTGACTTTATAATCATATTGTTGGACTTACGGCCATGTGTCTTGGACACTCAGGTGAAGAGAGGGGCAGAGCTGTCAATCGATCACCACCTAGTGGTGAGTTGGATGAGATGGCAGGGGAGGATGCCGGACAGACCTGGCAGGCCCAAACGTGTAGTGTGGATTTGCTGGGAACGTTTGGCAGAGGAACCTGTCACACAAATTTTCAACTCCTACATCCGACAGAGCTTCAACCACATTTCGCGGGAGGCAGGGGATATAGAGTCTGAATGGGCTGTGTTTTGGGCTTCCACTGTCGAGACAGCTGATTGGAGCTGTGGCTGCAAGGTGGTTGGTGCTTGATGGGGTGGCAACCCCCGTACCTGGTGGTGGATAACCCGGGTGAAGGAGGCTGTCAAACTCAAGAAAGAGCCCAACTTGGCCTGGTTGTCTTGAGGGACTCCAGACGCTGCCGATGAGTACCGAAGGGCAGAGCGAGATGTGGCTGTTGCTGAGACAAAAACATGGATGTGGGAGGTGTTTGGTGAGGCCATGGAAAATGACTATTGGATGGCTTCTCAAAGATTCTGGCAAAGGGTTAAGCGGCTCAGGAGGCGGAAACAGTTTCCCACCAACAATGTTTACAGTGCTGGTGGAGAGTTGTTGACCTCAACTGGGGACATCATTGGCTGTTGGAAGGAATATTTTGAGGACCTTCTCAATCCCACGTGCACGTCTTCAAGAGAAGAAGCAGAGTCTGGGGACCTTGGGGGTGACTCATTCATCACTCAGGCTGAAGTGGCTGAGGTAGTCAAAAAACTCCTCGGTGGCAAAGCCCCAGGGTGGATGAGATCTGCTCTGGGTTTCTCAAGGCTCTGGATGTTGCAGGGCTGTCTTGGTTGACACGTCTTTGCAATATCGCGTGGACATTGGGGGCAGTGGCAGTTTGGCAGATGGGTGTGGTGGTCCCTATTTTTAAGAAAGGGGACTGGAGGGTGGGTTCCAACTACAGGGGGATCACACTTCTCAGCCTCCCTGGTAAAGTCTATTCAGGGGTACTGGAGAAGAAAGTCTGATTGATAGTCAAATCTTGGATTCAAGAGGAACAGTGTGGGTTCTGTCTTGGTTGTGGAACACTGTACCAGCTCTTTACCCTTGATTGGGTCTTAGACGGTTCATGGGAGTTTGCTCAACCAATGTACATGTGCTTTGTGGATTTGGAGAAGTCATTCGACCGTGTCCCTCAGGGTATCCTGTGGTGGGTGCTCCATGAGTATGGGATACGGGGCTCTTTGCTAAAGACTATTCAGTCCCTATACAAGTGAAGTAGGAGCTTGGTCCGCATTGCCGGCAGTAAGTCAGACTGGTTCCCAGTTGAGGTTGGACTCCACCAGGGCTGCCCTTTGTCACCGATTCTGTTCATAATTTTTATGGACAGAATTTCTCGGCGTAGCCAAGTGGTGGAAGGTGTCCAGTTTGGTGACCGCAGGATTCCATGTCTGCTTTTTGCAGATGATGTGGTCCTGCTGGCTTCATCAGAACAGGACCTTCAGCTCTCACTGGACCAGTTTACAGCTGAATGTGAAACAGCCGGGATGAGAATCAGTACCTCCAAATCTGAGACCATGGTACTCAGCCGAAAAAGGTGGATTGCTCTCTTCAGGTTGGGAGGGTGTCCTTGCCCCAAGTGGAGGAGTTTAAGTATCTCTGGGTCTTGTTCATGAGTGAGAGCAAAGCTCTCTGTTTACTGGTCGGTTAACGTTCCAACCTTCACCTATGGTTTTGAGCTTTGGATAAGGACTGAAACAACGAGATTGCAATTACAAATGGCTGAAATGAGCTTTCTTTGTAAGGTGTCTGGGCTCTCCCTTAGAAATAGGGGGAAGAGTTCGGACATCCGGGAAGGGCTCGGAGTAGAACTGCCGCTCCTCCACGTCGAGAGGAGCCAGTTGAGGTGATTCAGGCACCTGATATGGATGCCTTCTGGACGCCTCCCGGGTGAGGTGTTCTGGGCATGTCCAGTTGGGAGGAGACCCCAGGGAAGACCTAGGACTCACTGGAGAGATTATATCTCTCAGCTGACCTGGGAACAAACGTCTTGGAATATAAACTGAAATTCTGAATTATTTTGATAATAGTTAAACTTAGAGGCATGTAAATGAATGGCTTATCACAGACTGGTAGCCACACGCAAGGACACAGATTCTAAGAGAAAAGTAACTTAAACGCATCCAGCATAATGTAGAACAAGTTTTTTAGGCTCACTTAGAATTAAAGCCAGATATATAACATGCTCCGAGCTGCTGATGACATCAATGCTACTCTACATCTCACAGACGGTAAGTTACACAAATAAATCGATCAATCAATTACATCTACCAACACAGGATGATGGCTACATTAATAAAACACTAAGTCAGCATAACACATCTGCATAAAATAACCAATATGAACAATTCATAACTGTTTTACAACTGTGTGCACCCGCAAGTGCTGCTGGGTGATGACGTCACCCATACCGCGTGACCTCGACATGGCCAATGCTACAATATTTATAACAACAGCAAAATATTATTTAGGTTATAATGAGTCATTATTAGGGCAGCACAGAGAGAGAGAGAGGGAGCCAGTGTGTGTGTGTGTGTGTGTGTGTATGTGTGTGAGAGAGAAATATTTTTTATTTATTTTATTAATTTATTTTAATAATAATAATAATAATAATAATAATAATAAATAATAAATAACTGGTCCTAGTTATGAACAGGTTATTGTTATTGTTTAAAACAAATAATTTATAATTTATATTTATATTTGTTTCCATATATGCTAATATGTTCAGTCCTTAAGTCGTTCTTTATTTTGTTGTTTTGTTCACAAACTCTTTAACCTATCGCTTTGGCAATACAATGTAACTATTTGTAATGCCAATAAAGCTTCTTGAATTGAATTGAATTGAGAGAGAGAGAGAGAGACTGACCGTCTGCTCACGTGATGCTTCGCCAGTATTTTGACTTCCTTACTAACTGATTAGCTGCATGATTATCATAATTTTCTAGACTATTTATTAACTTGTGGGATTTTTTCGACATGTATGTCTCGTCCCGCTCTCGCAACGACTGGATTGACTGACCAACCACTCCCGCAAAAGACAATTAATTTTGGTCCTGTGCCAATTGTAATTGGTCCCGCGGGAGTCCCGTGATAATGCAGACCTCTACTTCCGACTGAGTGTCTGTTTTTGCTGTGTCCTATTGCTCGACCCGTCTCTTTTTAATACAGTGGTACCTTGAGATACGAATTTAATTCATTCTGTAACAGAGCTCGCAAGTCAGTCAACTCGTATATCAAACACATTTTTCCCATTTAAAATAACTGAAATTTAATCAGTTCCAGCCCTGTGAAACATCCCCAAACCATCCTAAATTATGGACAAAAAGACATGTTTTAAATTAAGAAACACACATATATACTTTACCAATGCATAACAAAATATTTAAATTTCAGATTTCTATAAATATTAGTGTAAAATCATTTTGGGGGAATTCTCGCTGAAGCATTTCAAATTCGTGGGGAATTCGATGTGCGCAGTACTGCGTAGATGCATAGTGCATGCTGTACAGTAAAATCTCTCTTGTCCCATTTCACTTCGGCATCTGACTGCTGCCAAGAAATTCAGCAACTGAAGAAAGGGATGCCATGGTTTGTTCTTTGCAATTCAGTACAAAACACAATTTTCACTCAGAAGCAGCAGCAAGTCTCCATATCTATGTTCACAGCCGGCGTGCGCACAAAGAGGACGGGATGTGAAAGGCTGGGTCTTTCTTCCGCGCTAAATAATATTAACATTTAACATAATTACTGTATGTATGTTATTAAAATTAAATAGGTTTAAGGCTTTAAAACATTTTTACTATTGAATTTTATCAAAAAGAATAAGTACAGTGCATGAGATTGAACTTAATTATGTGGGTAAAATGAGAAGATGCAGGTGTTGTGCTGCGCACTGTACAGTAAAATCTTTCTTCTCCCATTTCATTTCGACATCAGACTGCTGTCAAGAAATTCAGCCACTGGCTATAGAATGGGAGGCCATGGTTCATTCTTTGCTGTTCAGTACAAAACAGTTTCACTCGCATATCTATGTTCAGACGGAGGACACGCATGCCTGGGTCTTTTGACCGCTCAAAATAATATTAACAGTATTTAACATAATTACTGTATGTTATTAAAATGATCTAAATTTAAGAGTTTAAATTATTTGACTTGATTCTGAGGGTAACACGTGAGAAAGAATGAGATGCAGGTGTTGTGCTGTCCATACTGGACCTTTGCGCCAAAGCACCAACTAACAGCAGCCACTCGTATCTTGAAATTTCACTCTGATCTCGAACAAAAATATGGATGGAGTCACAACTCATATCTTAAAAAATTTGTATGTTGGTCTGCTCATATCCCAAGGTACCACTGTATACTGTAACACTGTTTTTGGATGGAAAAATCAGCAGAGAACCAAAACAGTCTTTTTTTTGCCAACCTCTTTTGGCCAGCAGGGGCCCTGGAGATTGCATGGTTTGCGTGTTGGTCAAATCCGCCACTGAGTAAGAGAGAGGATTATGCCATTTGTGAAGGGAAAGGGGGGATATATATAAATCAGCCTATGAGAGATAAACTTACATTTAAAAAAGACTTTTTCCTCAAATTTTTAGGGGTCCTTGGACTCTAATTAGGGATGCTTTAAGCACCCCTAAAAGAGGCTTAAATGTTCATGCACTATATACAGCAGTCACATCAGGATATATTCACATGCCTAGTGTACAGATAAGTATTTACAAAATGTCCAGATCTCTTACGAAAATAATAATATGTCTGTCTTCTAAAAGATCCTTGACTTACACCCGCCTCAGTTTCCTCCCACAGTCCAAAAACATGGAGATCAGGTGAATTGGCTACTCTAAAAAAAAATAAAATTACCCTGGTGTGTATGAATGTGTATGTCTGTGTATGTATGTATGTATGCCCAGATATGGTTGGCACTCTGTCCTGCCCCTAGTGCTCGATGCAGTCCTGCAGGTGGACGGTCGATTCCGGTTGAGAGTACGCTGTGCGTGATTGGCTGCCGCTTCTCGCTGGTGCATGTGGTTGAGTGTGTGTAAATGGAGTGTGCTGATTGTAAAGCATCCTTGGGTATCTAGAAAGGCGATATATAAGTGTAACGTTCGTTCATTCATTCATTCATTCATTCATTCATTTATTCATTCATTCATGTGCACACAAATCCCCCTGCTGGTTAAACCTTTTATTGACATTTTAGCAGTTTGTGGTGGTCTATTGACTGTGTTGCAAGTGTCGGCATAAGAATAATCAATGACAAGAAAATAAATAAAAACACCTTAATTATTTTGTGTTCTATTAATGAATTAATGGGTTTGTGATGTGTATGCATGTCTATTAATGTCCATAAATATGATATAGTATGATAGTATGATAAAAGTATGATTTCAGTCAGTCTAGTAGGACATGTTTGTTAAACTGATGTAGTGATGGGACAGTGACTGTGCTTATGAATACAATGAATACATCAATATTCAACACAAACAAGCACATTTTGTGGGGATCTGTTGTACTTCACATATGTTTCTTAACTGATGCCAAAACTCTAAAACACTTCCTCAACCAGCGAGGCTTCAGATGTCATCAGTGGGCCTCTGACATCACATAGTGTTCCATTACAAATAAAGGTGGTGGGTGTCTTTGGTGCCAATGGACTCTCCACACTGCAAAATATTTTAGTTGATCTTAAAGATGTTATTTATGATTTTTATGATTGCCTCTTTTTATTTATTTATTTATTTATTTATGACAAAATTTGAATGAAGCGATCCATATAATATAATTAAAAGTCATTCATAAATTAGATTTCCATTATACATACAAAAAGTTCAATTAATGTTCTTATTCTTAAAGAAGAATTTAACTTTGGTACTGTCATACCACTAAAATGACTGAACAATGTTACATTTGTTTTGTGTAGGATGTCTGTAGGATGAGTTTTTGTTTTACATGGGTGATAGCTGATACCAGTTCTTTGAACAGATAGGCAAAAATCATTGTTTTCACATAATCACATAAGCTTCTTAATCTTCAAATTTGTTTATTACCATTTAAAAAGCTCACACCTAATATAGCACCTTGTGGTTGTTCATGCAACCAATGAAAACAGAGCCAGTAGACAGTACATGTACAGTACAGTTCACATACACACTACTTAGCAATGACAAAAACAATGTTAGTTTCTTTAATTCATTCATTAAATGTTAGCGCCATTAATGGGTGAGTAACTAGGTATGATGTTTTGTTATTACTAACCTTGTAAAGCTGCTGTGTGACATCAGTTGTAAAAAGCGCATAAATAAATACATTTGACTTGACTTGACTAGACATGGTACTGATTATAAGCCTGGATGGTTCTAAACAGTGTCCTAACTTAATAACAGTGCTGGCGATAGCCATTGGGGTGCCCTAAAATCTTGATAAAACAACGAACTATTTTTGCCACATGGTGTCATCCACAATCAACTGGATTTTTTTCCCATGCAAAAAAAAAAATTGTCTTTTGTATTTTTGGTCATTAAATCTCCCATGTTGTAAATCTCCAAATGGTGCAGTGATTGTGATTTAAACAATATTAAAAAAATATATTTGTCTGCCAGTGGAAATGCAAACAAACATAACAATAAAAACAAAAATAATGATAATAATAATGGATTAGTAGAATATAATTTTGTTTATAAAATATGTTTATTAGATTATGATCTTTTTTCCATTTTTACAATGTCAGAATGAAAAATAAAACTCTAAGCTGATTGATGGTCACATCATTAGTTTATCTACGAATGTAAGGGGAAAAAGGGCAAAGCAAACGCACAAGATGAACATCCCCTTTAATTTACTGTCAGTTTCTGAATAAGAAGGCATGAATAAGGAGCCAGCTTCAGTTGGCGGGCGGAGGTTGCTAAAGGGTGCGTTCCCTGGGGGGCGTCACACAAGCTAGACCTGCCACTGCTTATATTTATTAACATGATTTACATATTTTTATTTTAAATATGTTGTTATTATGGTTATTATCATTATGATAATTTTTGGTGCGAACCCGGGGGTCTTGAGCCCTATGCACAGTGCGTGGTCCATATTGGTGGAGCACCGGCACTGCTTAATGATAATGAAAAATCAAATATATCTTATTTTTAACTAGAAAAGTGCATTTCCTGAAGGAAACACGGGATATTGCGCATTGCTAAAATGGCCCACAAGCTAAGGTGTCCCAGTTGGTTTGTAAGGTGATGCTGTGGTATCTGTAGTGGTTGCTATGGCACCCAAGGCGGTTGCTATGGCACCCAAGGCCGTTGCTATGGGCCACAAGGCCGTTGCTATGGGCCACAAGGCTGTTGCTATGGTACCCAAGGCCGTTGCTATGGGCCACAAGGCCGTTGCTATGGTACCTAAGGCGGTTGCTATGGAACCCAAGGCGGTTGCTATGGCATCCAAGGCCGTTGCTATGGCACCCAAGGCTGTTGCTATGGGCCACAAGGCCGTTGCTATGGGCCACAAGGCCGTTGCTATGGCACCCAAGGCCATTGCTATGGTACCCAAGGCCGTTGCTATGGGCCACAAGGCGGTTGCTATGGGACCCAAGGTGGTTGCTATGGCACCCAAGGCGGTTGCTATGGGCCCCAAAGCGGTTGCTATGGTACCTAAGGCGGTTGCCATGTCCCTATATGAAAATGAATGGGAAGAACGAGGGATGAAAAGATGTCAAAAAGAAGTGCAGGTCAGTATGGCCCTGCACTAGAGCTCTGTTATCTGTCCTGATGGAGTACAACATGAATGTTGGTGGCTTGAGTGTATGTGAAAATGAATGGAAGTCAATGGGAGGAACGAGGGAAGAAAAGATGACAAAAAAAGGAGTGCGGGTCAGTATGGCTCTGGACTAGAGCTCTGTTACCTGCCATGATGTAGTATATCAATTTTGGTTGTTGTTGCGCAAATGGAAGCCTGGAATTTGGTATGGCCAAAACTGAATGGAGGTCAATGGGACGAAAAAGGGATGGCAATAAAACGACAAATAAACGAGTGCGGGTCAAAACAACAATGAATTTGTGCTCAGGGGCCTGCCCTGATATAGCGTATCCGAAACGGTGCAAGTCGGTCAAGCAGAAGTACAGTAGATGAGCATGCATTTTTGCTCCCCATTCATTCTCTATGGGAAAAAATCCCAGATTAAGGAAGTTTTTAGGAAAACCGCAAATCCGATCAAAATTCTGTATACGAGCCCGGATCACACAATCGGACCGAACAATCTGGAGTTGGAACGGTGTCGATATCTCAAAAACTGCGGGACAAGAAGCGCGACAAAAATCCGGCGGAAGAAGAAGAAGAAGAAGAAGAAGAATATATGAAAAATCGAATAACAGTATATTGCGCATTGCTTTGCAATGTGCAATATAAATATCGGACACCGGCAACTACATTTTGCATTTGTATAGCATATAAACATTAAACACCTATTCATTACAGTTCTTCAGGGCATAATATCCTGAGCGATCGATCTTGAGTGGGTGCTACTGAGCTGTTTAAGTTAAAACCCGGTTAACATTTATACATGAACCTGTGAATATTTTTATGAGAAAAAAAAATTATACAAATCCCACATTACTATACTAGGAGGCATCTGCCAATTAGGAAAAAAAACTATAACTAAGATCAGATTCTGGATTTAATACAAAATCTGGGGTATTTAGCAACTCGTTGACCCGGGCATCCTTCAATAAACCCAGAAAAGTCTTCAAGGTGTATAAAACAGCCTGATAATTGAGTGCTAGATGATTAGCCTAATAATACAGGACGACCTTGGCCTGCGAATTCCACACCAGGTGAAGAACAGCAGCTTTGACAGCTAGAGAGATGGAGATGCCCGCTATGTGACCCACAACCTCCCTTAATATGGTGGAGCTGATTTTAGGAAAAGATTGATGTCATTTTCAAAGTCACACCTGAAGGATAGCCACTAAAAAGGGGTGGGGTGGGGGAGCAATAATAGAAACAGCATTTTTTTTTAAATGTACACTTTAAACATACAATAAGATGGCACTTTATGGTAACAAATGCAAAAACTGTCCAATAACATGCTCATTTTGTTAACGTTTAAAACACCACACTCATCTGTGTGGTAGTGCAATAACACTAATTGGTTTTTCAGCATTTGATCCAGTTTATTCCTTGTGGTATGGCTAGTTTACATTCAGACAACAAAATGTTGCATTTCTAGGAACCTGTATTGGATGTCTTTAACCTACCATACCAATACCAATTGGTAGAGATGACATATCCACATTGTGTTAAGTTCAACACCTTCTTCAATAAGATATATTGACTTAAATGTGCTCTACCAAATGGTTGGGCACAATGTTAAAGGGTTATTATGGAATTAAGTGACCATATGCACAGAAGCAGGTGAAGTATTACTAAAAAGCATTTAAGAGATTCAACTTCATGGAACTGACTTTCTGTTCCAACACAGATGCTCGATCAGATGGAGATCTGGGGAATGTGGAGGCCACTGTTGGTTGGTACCGACCACTTGCTGACTGGAAGGACCCAACAAGCCTTTTCTCCTAACAGCTCTGACACACTCATCTGACCATAGCTATCTGGTCCTTGTCAAAGTGACTCACTTCTGCATGCTTACATATTTTTATTCAGTATCCAACACACTGTCTACAAGAATTAACTGTTCACTTACTAACATATCCCAGACTTCACATGAGCCATTGTTATGAGATAATCAATGTTATTCACTTAATCTAGAGTGTTTATGCAGGATGATGTACTGAAGGCCACTAGCTTTGAAAAACTTAGGATGTAAGGAAAAGCCCATACTGATGACATCAGAGTTACTCCCATGATGAGAACTAAAACATCTTTCATCTTTTGAAAATGTATAGCAGACTGCATGGAGGATGTCAAACATCACAAGTACAATCCCAATTATTACTGCAGATGATGATCCCAGGTACTACTCTCAGTAAATGTGTTTTCTGTTTTGATGTAGACTTTGTTGAATGTTCAGTCTCATCAGAATGTGAATTCTGGAAAATATACAATACCAGTCAAAAGTCTGGACACACATTCTCATCCATTTTTTTTTCTATTTCTCCCTATATTGTAAATCAAATACTGAAGTCATCCATACTACGACAGAACACATAATGAATCATGCAGTAAACTTAAAAATATTAAACAAACCAAAATATGCTTTAGATTGTAGATTATTCAAAGTAGGCACACAACTGATGTCTCAAACACATTAAGAGGCAAGAAATGCAAGTCATGAACTCTTGACAAGACACAGCTGTTAACTGAAAGCCATTCCAGGTGACTACCTCATAAAGCTGACTGAGAAAATGACAAGAAAGCTGTCATCTAAGCAAGAGGTGCCTACTTTGAAGAATGTAAAATATGAAATATGTTCTGGTTTGTTTAACCCTTTTTTAACTAAATAATTCTGTATGTATTTCTTCATAGTTTGGATGACTTTAGTATTAATCTAATGTAGACCATTTTAAAATAATGAAAAACTACTGAATGTCCAGAACTGTGTCCATATTTTTGACTGTAGTAGTACTGTACATACTTTAGTGGGCAGAAGTAGTGCTGTAGTCTAATCTGAAGTTTAGACAGATGGTTAGTAAGACTAATTAGCTAGAACATAGTGTAGCAACATAAAAAGAGTAGCTACATACCAACCACACTATTAGCATCACATTTGTGGTATAATATCACTTTAGCTTTAATTGTGTTTTGTATTAACAGAACAGTGAACATTATCATTAACCTCTGATGATTATGAATGACAATGCAAGCACAGGGATATGAGTGTGTTTCCTGCACTGCTGTGATAGCGCGAGAAAGTGCTTTTCTGTTGAAATTTGATATTAATTTAGGTTATTATTTTAGATGAACTTTTGAACAATATTCACACTTTTGGAGATGTACTAGTATATATAAACATTTTAGGCTTTCATGTTGTTCTGAAACTTTACTGCTAATTTGCATCAAAATTGTATTTGAGAGCAGCTTCCAAATAGATATCGGTATTGTGTGTTAACATTAACTATTAACTGTTAAACAATAAACAAGTTTTTAGTGTTACTGTATATGGCATCGTCATGACATTCTATGGAATGTTTATCCACGTAAATGTTTCCTAAAGTTTAACATCTTTCTCATTGCCACTTCTAGTCAAATATCTAACAGTGCCTCTTTCTGTTAAAATGTTTCATATGAGAGATGTGTCTCCCTCCACAAAAGGGGTGGCTTGGTGGTTAGTATGTTTGTCTCTCAGCACTGTGGTCTTGGGTTCGAGTCCCCATCTGGGTTGTGTTTCCCTGTTCCATGTGGGTTTCCTCTGTGGTGTCCAGTTTCACCCCGCGGCACAAAAACATAGTGGTTAGAGTGACTTGGTGTCAAATTGACATGGATAGGCATGAATATAGCCTTAGCTGTTTATATAGTGTTAAATAGTTTTAAACCATGACAAAACAGCCTCCACAAAGTGCTTTCCTTTCACCTTTTAGGACTTTTGTTTGTTTTGGTATCATATGGTGGGTCTAGCAAAAACCATCATGATATGTTCTAAGTATTTATATGTCCAGATCTATCTCCAGTGCATCTTCCTTGACTGTATCTGACTAATCAGACTGCTTATTTGGACACTTGAATCATTCTATTAAAGTATGCCACCATGACTTTTAATGAAATCACCAAAAACCAAAAATCACAAACGAGAGAGCAAGAGAAAGCCAACGGGGATTTATGTACAAGGAGCCAGGGGACATGTTACAATATGTTCTGTTGTCTCTTTGGAGAAATATCTTTCTCTGCTTCCTCCGAATCCACCAGCTTTTTATCATCATCCAAAGAAGACAGCCCTTACAAAGATATATGGTAATTACAGAACACTAGTTTATTAATACTTTGACAAAGCAAAGTGGTCATGTTATAACTTTTTTTCATTACAACTGGTATTAGGTGGTAAAAAAATGGCAGTCAGTATAAAAGTTAGCATTCACCACATTATGTATTTTTCTCATTTTACACTTTAGGTAAACCAGAGAGCCCATGATGGTCAATTTCTTTGACTCCATGCTGCCCAGAATTTCCAAGGCAGCTGGCACTGAAACTGCATATACCAAACACGTTTGTGAAGTACAGCAGTGCAGAAACGTGTTAACAGTTGTCTGTAACTGGCCAAAGAAGCAAATCATCGCTGCACTCATACTGGCAGGCTCATTTTGGTGAACAGAGATGCTTGAGCAACATCCTTTCTCAAGTTACCAAAAGCCCATTCTCAGAACCAAACCTTTCCAGCCCACCAGCAAAGAAATTATTCAACATGGTTGAACACTATTTAGTGTCATGTACTATTGTCATGCTCCCTACTCCTACTCCTGTCCTGTTTTCCTCATGTTTCTCCCCAGAACTCTATTTCCCATCAGCCCTTGCAGCTCTCACCACTCTCCTTTCTTCCTCTGTAGTTCTCGTGCACCTCCTGGAACTCCATTACAAAGAATCCCCTTAGGGCCCCTTCAGTCATGTGACTTCCCTCTCAGCTGAAGCTGGTTTCCTTTCATTATCTCTCTTATAAATACTTTTTGGTTTCTTTGGCTCATTGTGAAGTATTGTCACTTTCTCAAGTGCATACAGAGTGTTCCTTATTCTGATCTGTTTCCTGGCTCTGACCTTATTTCTGTTTATGACCTTGTCTTTGCTCTCTGTACTCATTCCTTGTTTATTTGTTTGCTTGATTCGTTAGCTCTAGTCCTTAGTTATATTGTCCAGTTAGTCCTAGCTGTAGCAATAGCTCTTAGTTTATCTTCCTAGTTCTTTCCAGTCCTTAGCTTTACCCCTTTTTCTAGTTTAGCCTAGCCTGTTAGCATAGTATTCACTTTCCCTGTTCTGATTTACCTTTCTCCTTGCTTCTCAAATGCAGTAGATTGATATTCGCTCTCATGTTGCCTGACAACAGTGTATCAGTGTAACAGAAGAATAATTGTATTAATAAATGTATTAATAAATGTATTATGAATGATTAAAAGAATGAATTAATTTTTTAAAATTGGACATTGATGTGTTTTATCATATTTTATGTTGACTGCTGTTTTATAAAAGCAATAAGGCACTTGAGACCGTGTGTTACTGTGATTTTATCATAGGAAAGGACGTTTTAGGTACTTGCTTCGAGTTTATAGACTTCACTCACTGCCAGAAGATTAGCAGATATTTTGCACAAAGTATCATGACTCAGGAAACTAAAATATGAAATATTAGACCTCAGTAAGTACTATTAATTACTAGAATGTGAGATGTGTAAAAGCATTTTTCATTCAGTGTGTTTTTGAACAAGAATCAACATAAGTGAAATAAGAGCTATAACACTAAAGCTAGCTCAAAGCACATGACCACCATATTCCTACATACCGGATTCCAAAAATGTTGGGACACTAAACAAATTGTGAATAAAAACTGAATGCAATGATGTGGAGGTGCCAACATCTAATATTTTATTCAGAA
>BRDA01066668.1:0-10269 GCA_036984385.1 Crenuchus spilurus | reverse complement strand
GCAAAGCTTTCCAACTGACTTTATATCACCAGCCAAACTAACAGAAAGCAGACAGTGGGGGAAAAAACAACCAGAGTGGAAGCAGTGACTGACATGACACGAGACGTGTTCAGCTCTGTCTTGTCAAATGCTCCGCGTATGAAACCAGCTTACCAAGTAGCTTTAAATAGCGTGACCAGACGTCCTCTTTTACCCAGACATGTCCTCTTTTACCCGGACGTGTCCTCTTTTACCCGGACGTGTCCTCTTTTACCCGGACATGTCCTCGTTTTAAGACATGTCCTTCATGGACATGTCCTTCAAACTAAAGCACCACGTTCAGTACGAGCAAAGCTTTTCAAATGCTCCACATATGAAACCAGCTTACCAAGTAGCTTTAAATATCATGCAAACCGAAATGGAGGCAAGCTCTGGCTGCAGAGGTGTGTGTCTGCCTGTGTAGGGAGGGGCGGGCGCTCTGTGTGACTGGCCAATCACAGATCGTGAAGACAGTCAGTTACCCAGTGAGGATTTTCCTTCAGCACAAGCACGGATATTAACGAATGCTTTATTCGGACCGGATTCTCGTCTGAAACAAGTATCCGGCTGAACCCTAGTATTCACAGAGGAGAGAAACTGTATCAGTGTACAGAGTGTGGGAAGAGTTTTAATCAGCAGAGTACTCTCCAACGACAGCAGCGTGTTCCACATGAGTGAAACCGTATCACTGCTCAGAGTGTGGGAAGAGTTTTAATCAGCAGAGTAGTCTCCAACGACACCAGCGTGTTCCACAGGAGTGAAACCGTATCACTGCTCAGAGTGTGAGAAGAGTTTTAATCAGCAGAGTAGTCTACAAGCACACCAGCATATTCACACAAGTAGTGACTATGCTGTAATGAAGACTTTGACCAAACAAACAGAGTACAAGGGCAAATGGAAAAATGAATTACACCATTTCTTTATATAGTTTGACAGAGGCTCCCTTCCTGTTCAAAAATATCTGACGACTGCACAGTTTAACATACATGCACAACAATGTTGTGGGCCATTTTCAGCTACTCCTAAACTTCTCACACTTCCTTTCTACAGTGTCTAATGTCCACCTACATTCACTGTTGATCAAGAGACACAACTACGGAGCATATTGAACAATATAATACTGAAAATGTTTGTGGAGAAACTGAAATGTTTTAGTACATCTTTAAATTATTCACCCAGCAATGGACTGGCACCATGTGCTGTGCTTGGCTAGGATAGTCAGTAATGCCCTGTGCCCGGTGAGGGAGTAGGTGACTAACTGTGGCCGTGATCAGGATTAAGCGGATACAATAATGGATGGGTCGATGGATGATCTCAGCTGCAGTCTAAGAAGAAGCCCTGTTACACTTTCCACTTCATGACAACACTTGAAAGGTTGATGCTAAACACTTGAAAGGTTGATGCTAGCTCACCTGAGACCTCTAGTAAGAAGCTCTGGACCATGTGCAGCAAGATGGCATTGGAGTGGATGTTATAATCGTGCTGCACAGAACATACTTTCACTTAAAAAGTCAGGCAGTGCAGTGAGGATTGTTCTTTGATTCCTCCAGTGCATTCAACATCATACATCCTCTGCTGTTAGGACAAAAGCTTGGGCTTAATAAAGGTCATCATCCATCATATGGACAGTAAACTCTCACTAGACGACCTCAGTAACTGTGACTGCAGGTCTATTTTATTGCTCTGTGATTTATTTCTGATTAGATTTATGATTTATTTATGATTATTTCATAATTCAAAATTAGCTCAGTCTGGCAAACAAGTACTATTGCTGATAACTTTTGGCAGCTTGGAAAAATTGTGTAAAGGAACAGAGCAGGATTATGTTAATTGGGTGCACATGCTAGTAAATAACACTGTGTCAGTAGTCACAGAGGGGCACAATATTCAGAAGTCTGACAGTGTTGTTTTTGATCTGAGTTGTGGTTTGATTGGTTTATGTGAATGCTCCACAGTGTAAATACACAGATACATTATGATGTTCTCAGTGATTGCAGTCTTACATCTGAACTCAAGTGATGAAATCATTATCACACATGAAAGTATTTCAATGTGTAAATATGAAGAGGTGCTTTTTTGGCCCCAGTTATGTTTAAATTGCTTTGATTTGTAAAGAAACTTGCTTATGCTGTCACTATTTTTTTTAATAAAGGTAGTTTATGCACACTGTACCATACAGATATGCTGTGTATGATAATTGGGCTGCTGTAAGGTCTTAAGTACAGAGTATAACTGGTGTGTATGATCAGCACTGATTAGCTTGAGGGAGTCTGGGTTATTGAATTCCCAGCCCTAAGAGTACCTCCTCTCCTTGAACACCGTCTTTGCTCTCCAATGGTTAGTGGACTGTTAAATTTTTTCCCACCACTGCACCATGATAACACAGTCATCATTCTTATGTCATTAATCATAAAGCTGTAATGCAGTATTTCAGATGTACGTTTATAGCAAATCAGTCTCATAATCAATGATTAAATGGTACTATTGTTACTTATTGACAGCAATTCTTAGTGTTGGGAATTTTCTTATCTTTGTTTCATTTTGTTGTATCTGCTCTATATTTAGTGTTTGTATAATGAATTATGTGAATGTGAAATATTATGACCAAAATAAGAACTTAACAAAACTTTAATAAACACTTTGAGATGTTTGTTCTCATCAAATATTCCTGCATCACTATAAGTTTTGATTTCTATGATTTCTTAGCTCCGTCTCTTATTTCCAATAAAACCTCCTTAGGGGCTGAAAAGCAGTGATCCAAGAGTTATAATTGGTAATTTTTTTGATTTTGTGTTCTGGATTTTGAGAGTCTCCATTATTTTCCACTTCATAATAAACAATTATTTTGGAATTTTGAATCTCATCTTTTCTCAACAGATAAGTATAATATTATCTGTGACTGTCCATAATGAGACGGATGAGGTTATGCAAAACTTCAATACACTTTTAGTTTTTCTTAAGACATCAGCACAAATGGTTACAGAATTATAGGTTATAAAAGATTGTAATTACATTCCTAACATGGTAAGAAAACTACACGTTAATATAGAAAGTGGACATTTAAGGAAATTAACAGCAAATACTTCCGTTATATTAATCTAAATAGCCCTATTTTCAGTTTCTAACACAATTCTGAATGGACATAACCTAAAAAAAGATTAGAAAAAAGAATTCATTATCATAGTGTTAACAATTGTAAAAGTGTACAATATTATGAATAATTGCACATCTCAGTTGTGCCACTACATGGAGGATCTACTGTCCACCTTTCAGCTGTTAATACAGCTTGAACTGTAGCTCTGTGCTGTTGTTGAATTAACAATATGGATGTTCAGCTAGTCAAACAAATGTCCACTGAGATTTTACATTCAAAATCATTTTGTTGAGTGTCTTTAAATTTTAACATACAGGGGTTAGACAATGAAACTGAAACACCTGGTTTCAGACCACAATAATTTATTAGTATGATGTACGGCCTCCTTTTGCAGCCAATACAGGGTCAATTCGTCTTGGGAATGACATATACAAGTCCTGCACAGTGGTCAGAGGGATTTTAAGCCATTCTTCTTGCAGGATAGTGGCCAGATCACTACGTGATGCTGCTGGAGGAAACCGTTTCCTGACTCGCTCCTCCAAGACACCCCAAAGTGGCTCAATAATATTTAGACACAAAGACTTCCTGTCTTGGTCACAGATGCGCCAGCAAAACGTGCACCAACAATTTGTCCTCTTTTGAACTCTGGTATGTCACCATAATGTTGTGTGCATTGTAATATACTATATAACTGTGCTCTTACCTGCTAACTGAACCTTCACACTCTGCTCTTACTGGTGCAATGTGACATTAATGAAGATTGGCCACCAGACTTGTCCAATTTAGTCATGAAACCTCCCACACTAAAATGACAGCTGTTTCAGTTTCATTGTCTAACCCCTGTATTTTGTTCTAGAACCACTTGGGATTTGAAAGTCAAACTCAGTGGGTTTGTGTGGGTCAGGGAGTTAAAAACAACATTTGTTAATGTGAGTTCAAATCCTGCTGATGCTGTTTTAGTTATGTTTCATATTTTGTAAAATACCCATTTTCTGTCAAATAAATGTAGATAACAGATTATAAATAATTATAAAGAAAATAACTCAATTAAAAGTAGACTTGTAAATGGAATTCATTTTCAGAACATGATTTCATTATAAGTTTTTAAGTAATTAATGCATTTTAATGTATAACACTTTCAAATATGTGATTAACATCAGTGGATCAGCATGTGGGATGTGCGCTTGGATAATAAACTGCATTGGAACTGTAAAATCTATGCCGTGTATGAGAAAGATGTTCTTGGCCTGTCTTTCCTGAAGAGGCAGGGGTGTTTTGGTGTGTGAATTAAGCTTTATGGACATTCTACCAGTCCCACTGTCAGTCCTATGTATGTATGTATGTATGTATGTATGCCCAGATATGGTTGGCACTCTGTCCTGGGTGATCCCCCTAGTGCTCGATGCAGTCCTCCAGGTGGACGGTTTAGAGAGTACACTGTACGCGATTGGCTGCCGCTTCTCACCGGTGTGTGTAAATGGAGTGTGTTGATTGTAAAGCGTCCTTGGGTGTCTAGAAAGGCGCTGTATAAGTATAATGTGTATAGTCCTATGTCCTGCGTATTGGTATGCTCGGACAGCAATATCTACTTAAAAAATTAATTTCCTGAAAGAAAGGCTGAATGTGGTGCAGCTAACATGGCACACACAGAAGGTATCCCAGTCGGTTGCTAAGGTATTACTAAGAAATTCATGGTAGTTGCTATAATGTTGCTAGGTGGTTGCTAAGGTGTTGCTAAAGTGTTGCTATGGTATAGCTGTTTGCCAAGGTGTTGCTTTGGAAAAGGCTGTGTTGATATGGGGTTGCTAGAAGGTTTCCATGGTTTACCAAGTGTTTTCTGAGTGGTTCCACAGAGTCAATGCGGGGAACAAGGGTTGAAAAGATGACAAAAAAGGATAAAGAAAGACGAGTATAATTTAAGTAAAAATACTTAAATATAATTTTTTAGTACAAATGTGGAAAAGTATTTTTAAGATTTTTCTCATTAGAAAACAACCTGTATTTGAATTACATTTTGGCAAATGGTTGAAGCTGTTCTCAAGACCAATCCAAAGTGTGAAGAAGTCTTAATGGATGACAAAACCAAAACACTAACAGATGCCAAAAGTAAACAGATGGTGAACATCCTGGTTGCAGATATGATTGAAACGTATGGGAAATAAATTTTAGTGAATTTGGATAATAAATAAATGAACTTAAAGGACACAAAGATGCACTTACAGAGGGTGCATAGGACAATTTTCTTTATTTAAATTGAAGGAATCCACCATCAAGTGCACGTACCAGTTATGCATATTACCCCATTTCCATACCTTCAAGATCCATACTCTAACAATGGCTATGTAAGTTCATCCTATTATTCTGTAGAAAGCTAAAACTTCTCAAAATTTTGCCATTTTCTTCTTTGTACATTTCCACATGGGACCTGGATAATTTTTTTGTTTGTTTGCAAAAATATTAGCATAATTTAAATGTCACATTTTGTTTATTTAGTGTTTTGTTCTCATGTAATGAAACTGAATTGCATGCTTTTGTGCCTGTGCTTGGGTTTTGTGTATTAAATAGGAACACTACTATGATTCTGTGGGAAATACTGGCTACCTAGCATGGAGGATTAAGACAGTTTAGTGCAACATTTAAATAGATAGATTACCTTTATTGTCATTGCACAATGTACAACAAAATTAACCATCAACCCATCCGTACACACAGATTGACAAAAAGTGGAGACAGGACAGGAAGACGGGGATGAGGGGAAAAAAAGAATATGGAATACATGGGGAAAGATAGGAGTTTAAAAAAAACAGCCCCCAGACTGTGCTCCAAGGACTACGGTGTGGGAACACACACACACAAAAAAAACCTTTTGGCGCACAAGTACAATAACATGTGACATAGACTAGCAACTGGGGGGGGGGGGGAAGGGGTACAGGGAAGGGCATAGGGGGTGAAAATCCAGCTTCAAACAAGCGGCCATCCAGTTCTGCAGCCATCTGCGATGCTCATACAGACCCGTCTTGCCGCACCTGAGGGGTAAAGCACTGAAGGAAAGTTGATCGGGGAGGAGAAAAGGGGTGCCAAAAAGTTGCTTTGACTGACCACAATCAGTCTGTGTGCCTTAGTCTGCATAATGGAACAGCAATAACACAGCAGTTAGCAAGGGAGACAACCCTGAAATGCTCCCAGATATAGAAACAATCCAGCAGTGCTCTTAGGGAAACAGGAGGGAGTGAGGTCCCCATAGCAACGGCCCTTCTGGAGGAATTTCGCTCTCATCAGCTCAGCCCACCTGAAGGCCAGTGCTGAGAAGTGTGTGGGGGGGGGCAAAGGCAGACTAGACTCGGTTTGTTTACATGAGTGTCTGCAGGATTTAGCACGAACCACTCTGTCTATTCATTTGTAGTCCTCAAGTTTTTACAAACTCCTTTGCAAAGCCGGGAGCTTCTCCGAGATTATCCATGCTGCAGTTAGTAGTCACAGTCTGAGTGCCAACAGCTCTGCCCATCACATCAATCATGTTGGGCAGCATTTAGGGGTGTTTGACAGCTGACCCAACTCTTATAATATAATATACCAGGGTAGCGCCTAATCCAATCAGTAGAATACCTCTAATCATAGTTCCAAATAGGTATATATCTTCAATTTCCTATAGGGAAAGAGTCGCTAGACACATGACGTGACACTTCTTCCACACGTCCATCATGTATCCAGTTGCAAACATTCTATCATGAGAGGCAGGATCCCTGAACCCAAACTTCTCATTGAGAAGATGGTGTCAATTGCATTGAGATACCATTTAATCAAATCCATATTTTCTTATTTTGAAGAGAAGGGAAGATAATAATAATAAATAATAATATATTTTATTTATAGGCACCTTTCAGGGTACCCAAGGACAAAAATAAAGCATACATAAAACAAGAGTAGTGGAAAGAGACAAGTCGTCCTTAACAGTTATACTGAATCTAAGGTTAATGTCAAGTTTGATAGATCTGTTTAAAAAAGTACATTTTTAACAGATTTAAACATAGAGAATTGATATTATGAAGGTCTTGAGGAAGAGAATTCCAGCATGGCTGGAAGAGGTGAAGAGCAGCATGGCTAAAGGCTCTTGACCCCATAGTAGAAGAACGAATGATAGGTATAGTGAGAAATAAAGATGAAGAAGGTCTGAGAGTACGGGATGGGGTATAATAGCGAAGATGATCAGAGATATGGAGGTGCCAAGTTGTGAAGGGCCTTAAACGTGAGAAGAATCTTATAGTCTATTTGTGCTTTAACAGGGAGCCAGTGAAGTTGTTGCAGGATAGGCGTAATATGGTAAAAGTGAGGGGTGCGAGTGATGATCCGAGCAGCAGCATTCTGGACCGTTTTAAGCTTACGGAGAACTTTGGAGGGCAAACCAGAGAGAACAGAGTTACGTACAATAATCAATGTGAGATGCGACCATGGCATGAACAAGTGTAGCAGTACTATTTGAAGTAAGAGAAGAACGAAGGCGGTTAATATTACGTAAATGAAAGTGTGATCCGGGTAATGTTACTAACATGGGCTTCAAAGGATAGTGTGCTGGCGAAGATGACACCCAAACTCTTCACTTGAGAAGAAGGTAAGACTACTGCATTGTCAATTGTAAGTGAAAGACTGTTGCACTTGGCTAAAATTGATTTCGTTTTATCACTGTTCAGTTTTATTAGGTTATGTGAAAACCAAGATTTTATTTCCAGCAAGCAATCAGAAAGAGTAGAGGAAGTGTTACGTGCCCCATGAACTGACATGCTGGCCCGTTTGGGCTTTGGACTCATTAGTGATTCCAAAGCTGTCTCAGTGCTATGAAATGGGCGTAAGCCAGACTGAAATTGTTCAAACAAATTATAATCAGAGAGGTGTGCATGTACTTTTGCGGTAACTACTCTTTCAAGTATTTTAGAAATAAAAGGCAGATTTGAAATGGGTCGATAACTGTTCAGATGATTGGGGTCTGCACCAGGTTTTTTGAGAATAGGAGTTATTGAAGCTGTTTTGAAAGAAGAAGGGGCAGTACTAGATGTGAGGGAGGAGTTAATGATATCAGTAACTAAAGAGGACAGAGAAGGAAGACTAGCTTTTACTAACTGAGTAGGAATAGGATCTAGTTGGCATGTGGATGATTTAGATTTCTTAATAAAACCAGATATATCATCAATAGTCTAGATAGCAAGGATTTAGGGGAATCACAGAAAGCCAATGACTGTGGCAAATGGTTTGTAGGTGTTGACTGAACTAATTGCTGATGGATATTCTATATTTTGGCATTTAAAAAGATCATAAAAGTGTTACACTGATCATTAGAATACCAGTGAGGTGGAAGTGCAGAAGATGAACGTAAAATACTGTTTATGGTAGAAAACAGTCCTTTTGCCCCTTCCTGATTTCCTGTTTTTTTTTGCATGTTTGTCACACTTAATCCCTTTCTGTAGCCTGTACTTAGCCTCCTTATACATAGTCCTGTCACCACTCCTGAAGGCTGCCTCCTTTTCCCTACGGAGCTGCTTGACTTCTGCTGAAAACCAAGGTTTATTGTTACTGTATCTGACGTGATTTGGACGAAATACAGCCAAAATATATCTGGTTTTATTAAGAAATCTAAATCATCCACATGCCGACTAGATCCTATTCCTACTCAGTAAAAGCATGTCTTCCTTCTCTGTCCTCTTTAGTTACTGATATCATTAATTCCTCCCTCACATCTGGTACTGTCCCTTCTTCTCTCAACAGCTTCAATAACTCCTATTCTCAAAAAAACCTGGTGCAGACCCCAATGATTACATTACATTGCATTTAGCGGACGCTTTTATCCAAAGCGACTTACAATAGTGGGAAAGTACAAATGTGAAAAAAAAATAGAGTTGTACTAGTATTTACTAGTACTAAGTATAAACATTTCGATATTGAGTGCTGAGTGCATATCAGTACTCATGGGGAGTATTTGGGATCACTAGAGCAGGTGCTCTTTGAAGAGCTCGGATATTAGGAGTTTCTTGAACCCAGTAAGGGACACCTCTGCTCTAGTGGTGGTCTAGATCTGAACTGTTATCGACCCATTTCAAATATGCCTTTTATTTCTAAAATACTTAAAAAAGAGTAGTCACAGCAAAAGTACATGCACACCTCTCTGACAATTTGTTTGAACAATTTCAGTCTAGCTTCTGCCCATCTCATAGCACTGAGACAGCTTTGGTTAAAATCACTAATAACCTGCTCTTGTCAGATGATTCCGGTCTGCTAACTACTTGTTTTTCTTGATCTAACGGCAGCTTTCGATACCATCTCTGACAAAATTATTTTAGCGCGGCTAGCTTCCATTGCTATCACTGGCACTGCACTAACCTGGTTTAGTTCCGATTTATTTGGACGCACTCAGTTTGTTCCACTTCATATCTCAGTCTTTTCCTGTCACCTCTGGAGTTCCTCATGGTTCTGTTTTTGGCCCTCTTCTTTTATTATCTATCTCCTACCTCTTGGTCAAATTTTCAGGAAATTTCACAGATGATATTCAGCTCTACATTTGGGGTGAGTGAACTTTTCCCAATATGGTGGATATTCCCACTTTGGTATTAATGATTCACTCGTAAATTTACAAAATTGATGTTTCCCCTTTTGTGTGAGAACTTGAGCAGATTTTCAATAAATGTTCAATAAATGATTTTACAAACACAAACAATTAGTCAAATACATCAAGAATGGTTTATTAATTTCACACAAAACCCATCATTTGCAGACTTCAGACTGAGCAGTCAAATCTTCTGTAAGCCTGACTTAAAATGAGTTGAGTAATGTATATGTATGTATTTGACTAATTATAAACACAAGTCTAATATAAGATACTAAGTATTAGTGATGTCTTATCAAATAACACCCATTAGGCTCCAGTTCTGGAATAAACCAATGGCTTACTGTTCAGTAGACTTGAGCTTTGTGCGCGTTGGGGATCTGGGTCTCGAAAGCTCCTTGATCGGGTTTTCTGATGTGGCCGCACAGATGTTGCTGTTTGGGGAGCTTGATGCCGCTGTGGGCAGGCAGTTGTTCTGCTGAAGATGGAGGCTGAAGCCGGCAGCTGGTCTTCCAGAACTAGCATCGAGGGTGTGCTCAGAAGAGTATGGTAACTAATTACTTAA
>BRDA01066663.1:8555-28268 GCA_036984385.1 Crenuchus spilurus | reverse complement strand
TTTATTTATTTATTTATTTATTTATTTTTTGCCAATTTTTTCTCCTTCCCAATGTGGTAGTAATCAATTAGCCCATCCCATCCACTAGGGGGCTCTCCCCATCACTTTGCACTGTCCCTGACTCTAGGAGGGTGAAGACAAGCACAAGCCTCCTCCGCTACGTGTGATGCAGACACCGCCTCTTTTCAAACTACCGCTGATACACCGTCACTGGGGAGCCAACGCGCTAGGAGGAAAGCGCAGGATTCCCAGCTCTGAATCGACCAATCAGTAGACGCCTGAGTCAGCGGACATTACAATGTGAGAGAGCCCCGACTGTTGATGGCAAACAGCATGACCGGGATTCAAACTCGCGATCCTGTGCTCAGCGTCTTAGCCTGCTGAGCCAGGCTGATGTTTTTAAACACCTCAGTGTCACTCCTGGAGTGAGAATAACGCACCACCCAGCCAACAGCATCACAAACACAAACTGCTGAGCTGCCGTCTCTGACTTTACAAGGTAGGAGTGTCTGAGTATTAGCTCTGCTCACTCAACACACACTAACACGCCACCACCACGTCAGTGTCCCTGCAGTGCTGAGAACGAGCAGTAAAAGCTGCTCTGTAGTGGTCCTGATGAGTAACAGATGTACTAACGAGCACGTGTATGTTCAGTGGAGCTAAAATGGAAAATGAGTGTTAATACAAGCAGGTGGTGTTAATGTTATGGCTGATTGTTGTGTATATACAGTGAATAAGATATTACAAAGCTACATAGCAGCATCAGTAATCTCGAGTGGTGTAAAAAGTAGTCATAGTCAGTGTCCATCACTCGTTGGGTCAGTGATTTAGTGTAGATTAGCACGTCTTCATCAAACCGTGAAGATCCACAGACTCTCGTGTTAAAAACGTCCGTCTCCTGGTCAAACCATTAAAGTTAGCAACCGGTTCCTCAGTCCAGTAAAGCGGGCAAAGCGTTAGCGCGCTCGCCGTTAGCTGTGTAATTTGGCTTGTCCTGGTTAAGACTGCAGGTCGGGGTTACGCGTGAGGACCTGCTGGAGCGTCATCTCCAGCCTCTGCTGAAGGGCGTCCAGACGCAGGTCCATGTGCTCCTTCAGCCTCTTCTCCATCTCCTCCATACGCTTCTCCACGACCTTCTCCAGGGTCGTCTCGAGACCTCCACAGCACACGCGGTCCTCCCTTCAACACAAAGAGGTCCATCATTACGTTCACAGATGCTCAGCGTTTACTCTGAATAAACTCCTCAGCTCGTGTGTGCAGACTAGAACCCGCAAGATGCCTCCAGCCTAGGCCCTGTTCACACCTGTCTTGGGTGATCACGCTTAAGGTTCATTTATACTTCTGCGTCGAGTCAACGCGTGGTCTACGCTACAGCATGCATTTATACTTCTGGTCTGTCTGTGATGCGCTGCAATTACACCATAAGAACACTAGGTGGCGACAGGGTTTCTATACCACTGGTCCTGTTCCTTGGTGTGCTGTGTTGACTTCCTCAACGAGGAATCGTAGAGATATTCGTATTTTCGGACTTCCTCGTTAAGTTGAAGGCGGAAACGCAGAGGCGGGGATACGATATGGCGGACCAATCACAGCTGCCTGCGTTAACGTGACGCATACTTATATTTCTGGAGAGGTGCGCGTCAGGGTACGTGTAGACTACGCGGTAGGTTCGAGGCAGAAGTATAAATTGGCCTTTAGCCATTCAAACCTGGCATTTTATTAACCTTGCACTAAGACTTGACATCGTTTCTGCTGGAGGAGGGACACGGTGGACACTAATACCGTCACTCCGGCTGCTTTTGTTATGATACTTACTTATAGAGCCCTTGTAATACCCAAGGATGCCTTATAATCAACCCTTTTACACACTTAGAACTCAACCACACACACAGCAGCCAATCGCTCACAGCGTCTCGATGGAAGGTGCCCGCCCACCTGAAGGACAGCATTGAAGGGGCCAGAGTGCCAAACCATACCTGGGCACACACAGATACATTCATACACACTTACAGTACCACAGACCAGCTCTTTTAGAGTAGCCAAATCACCTGATCTCCTTGTTTTTGGACTGTGGGAGGAAACCAAAGACCAGGGGAGCAGGGGCGGTACTAGGGCAGGTAGGTCTTTTCTTAGTAACCCTGGGTCTTATATCCAGCCAACCCAGAACTGAGTGACAAACAACCGCTCCACATTCTGCCACCCAGCCCTCTGAACTTCACGCACATCTCTCACGTATCAAGGGCTGAAGTCCCAGGTATCAAAACTTCCTACTAACATCCGTGATGGGGAGAACACGGAAACTCCCAGATGGGGACTTGAACCCAAAACCTCAGGGCTGAGAGGTGAACGTACTAACCAAGTGGTCTGTAGTAGTAGTTGGCATTGTGGGCAGCTGCTGGGCATCTCCATAAAGCTTGTGAGCAGATGGAAGCATGAAGTGCTGTAAAATCTGCTGGTAGGTGTTGACTTTGGACTAAACACAGTGGACCAAACCATCACCTGCAGAACCTGCACACTGGACCTCAGACAGCTTGGACTGTGTGTCCCTCAGACTCGAGGAAATGTAAACAGACTAATGAAATGTAAACAGAGGACTTTGGAGCACTGAGTAGCTCGCCTTCTAGTGGTCCAAGTTTGTACTAAAATGTATACATACAGATATTAAATTACACGCAAACCTGACGCTCCCACACTATATTTAGCCCAAACATAAATTTCTAATTTAAAAACCAAATACATATTCATTGAGGACTTTGGAGCACTGAGTAACAGTCCAGTTCTGGTTCTGCTTAGTCCAGGTAAGACACTTGTGATGTTTTCTCTGGTTCAGGAGTGTTGATATTCTGAGAGAGACACACAGTGTTTATAGTCATTTACAGATTTCAGAATCTCTGATCAGGAAACTTCAGCCCCCGTCTGAAGCTAAATGTAAAAAAAACACAAACCATCACGCCTTAACCTCAGACTTCACTCATCCCCACCTTCACTAGACACTCAACCACAGCTGACTCACCGGTCTCCGTTCCTCCTCTTCTCTGGCGAGTCGGTCAGACGAAGCCGAGTGACCTGACCACACACGCTCTGCAGCACAGGAAGCAGGTCTGGGCTGACCGGGCTCTGCTGTCCAGCCTGAGCCAGCAGGGCTGACACAGCATCCACACTGCTGGTGGCTGGATGAGGACGAGTTCCTGACTCCGGGCTTTGGTCTACAGATGCCCCCGAATGTCCAGAGCCGACTTCTCCCACAGACGTGCTTTCTGGACAGGCTTTGGCCAGGCAAGCAAGAGCACCTCCACCCATCAGAAGAGGCAGGAAACCCCCAAGGACATCAGCTTTATTCTAAAAAGAGAACGAAAACAGATATTATAGAGATATTTTATGATATTTCAGGTTGATTTCTTGCACTAGCACTAATTTCTATTAGCCAGTCAACGGTAATCCCTATGCTATGTTAGCATTATGATGCATATACGTCTTCACCTTATTTCTACCTCAAACACAAGCAATTCATGTGTGTTTGTGCAATTTCTCCTTCAGTAGAGAGAGATGTAATCTTAAAATCTGGTTGTATATGCTAGTGGTGTCCTGATGATAGTCAAGAACTTTATAAAAATGCCACACAGCAACCAATAATTCAACCCTTTCACACCTACATTACATTCCAGTGCACATTAACATGAACACAATCCAAACATTCACTTTATTTCAGTAGTGCAAATCACTACAACACACTTCTTTTAAGCATCTTTCCATTTAGGTTATAAGGCATTAACAGCTGAACAGGTGTCCCATCATAGAGTTCATACATTCTCGAGACAAAGGCTGCGTTCACACTGCAGGCAAACCGGATTGTTTCTCAGATCAGATCTGCTGAGATGACTGTTCACACTGTTATCAGTAAGAGATCAGATCTGATGTGTCTGTCCACACATCACAAGTCTGTCTGTTTGGATTTTTGTGGTAACAGTGCAGGCGTCAGTAATTACAGACATGCTGGTGAAGTGGCTTCAGAGTTGCCAGATTGACGGTTTTCCTGCTAAAGTGTGGTATTTATTTAATGGTAAAATTTCAGAGGTCTACTTAAAAAATGTCATAGAACTACTTTAAAAATGTCCCATAAACTCTTATAGTAACAGCAGAGAAACAGTAGTGTTGGAGATGCTTTAAGTAGACTTTCTAATATTAGAAGACTACAGTGGAGGGATCTGAAAATATAAAGATTTAAGAGTAATAAACAGCAATTATAACTCTCTCAAACATCTGTGATTAGAGTCTTTAGATTTTGGGTTAGTTTTAAATTTGTGTAGGGCGAACTTCTATCAGACAGCAGTGCAGAGTTTTTCAAGATCTGGCAACCCAAATCTGATATTCCGTGTATATAGACTGTTTCCAGATTGATTTTTGGTAGTTTAGACAGTCAAAAACCACATGAACTCTAATTTTCACAAATTTGATCTAAGCCACATGTGGAGTTGGTTTAAATCTGATTACAGTCAGATTTGTTCACCTCTGTCTCAGTCCGGATGCTCTGGACACTCAAATCAGATTTCAAAGTGTCTTTGATGTCACTCGTAACACGACACAGAACGACCACGTCAAATCTAGACTGACAGATCCAAGAAGCGCATCACAGATTGCCAGGTACGTGAAACTCTCCAGTCAACCTGGCAACCCTGAAGGCCCATCACCAGCGTGTCTGTAATTACTGACGCCTTCACTGTTACCTCAGAGACCCAGACAGACAGACGTGTGATGTGTGAACAGACAAATCAGATCTGATCACTAATAACAGTGTGAACAGTCATCTCAGCAGATCTGATTTACCTGCAGTGTGAATGCAGCCTCAGTAAACTCTTCATTATAAAAACAAAAGCAGTTCAATCAGCCGGGCCAACTGTGGACTGGTCCAGACCTTTTGCTGAAACTGCACCATTTCCATCAGATTCTGCGCTCCTGGTGAAAGGGTGGTCCCCATCTGCTCCATCATGGTCTGGACCCGCTGAAGGTCGATGGCTGGGCTTGAGCTCAGAGGGCACTGGGCGGCCTTGAGGAACCTCAGCCCCAAACTCACTCGAGCCACACTCACTGCGGAGCGCCCACCCAGAGAGAGAAGCTGTGTGGAGAAGTCAGAGAGACAGCATCGACTTAACACTGACAAGCCCAACATTCACTAATCCTAAAGCTATCCAGCGGTGTAACAAGTGACAGTGATGTGGTGGTGGTGCGTTAAACACTGTGTCCACTCACTGTCCACTCTATTAGACAAACCTACCATGTTAGTCCACCTTGTAGATGTAAAGTCAGAGACAGGAGCTCTTTGTCCTCTAGTCCTGACACTGTTGGCTGGTTGGTGCACCATTTTCACTCCAGTAGTGACATTGTGGTGTTTAAAAACAACATGTCTGATCCACTCTAACACACACTAACACACCACCACCACATCAGTGTCACAAAGAATGATCCTCCTGCTCTGGATCACACACTGCGCGTAGGGCCCCAAAAGTCTTACTGAAGTCTTAAGTGACTTAAGAGACTTAAGTGGTGGAAGGACACAGGATGGGGCCGCACAAAGCATTTGTGCTTAGGGCACCCACATGCCTAGCACCGGTACCGCCCAAAATCACATTCTTTATGTTATTTTTTGCATGTACCTTCACTTCACATGATGCAACAGGGCTTTCCAGCACCAGCTTTGTCCTGTAGAAGGTTTTCTGCTCCTCAGCACTGTGAGAAAAGAGAAATTGAAATACAGATTATTCAAGAATCAGACAAATACGCGGATAAAGAACATAAAACACCAGATTTGTTTGAACTGTATTATCTACTGTTTATCTAACCCAGTGTTAGTCTGGTCATTTTAGTCCCGTCTGTAAACAAATCTCTGTGATGTTGTCTTATATTGGCATTTTGGTTGCTGCTAGTAGCCGTATTTAGCCTTTTAGCCACCAAAAACCTTAAAAAACCAAGTAATATTAAAGCTTTTAGAGTCACTTAATAATCTTTTACATTCCATACTCTACCCGAGAGAGTAAAAGTAACTAAAATCCATAAGAAAAATGAGATGCCAGCCTAAAGAATAACAGTCTTAATAAAGGAGTGATTAAAATCACAGCTACAGGCACAGATTCACCAGTTAACAAAACACAGATTCACCAGTTAACAAAACACAGATTCACCAGCACAGTTACAGTTTGGTGCTGAAATGGAAGAAGACAACAAACTACAAGCACAACCTTTACTAAACTACACTTGTTATGATGAAGCCAGAATACAGCCGCTTAGCTTTGTGTTTGTGCTCCGTGCTGCAGTGTTAGGGATCGTCTCACAATTAGCAGAAGAAATGTGAAGTGTTTCAGTGTCTGTAGCCAATGACACTCACATTAAACACACAAAACATCCATGTGACTTACATCATTCATTTTAGACATTTTCATCATTTTATTAAATATTAGTAATAATGTAACACACATGCAGCTTCATACATATTCATATATTATTGTCTTTGTTTTATATACAAATATAAAAGAATCATCAATTAAACAAATCAAGTCACATGTTTGGTGAGGAGTTATGTTAGTTTTGCTTGTCTTCATCGTTAGGGATAAAAACACAAGACGCTGCATTAATCTGAAGGTGCCAATTCAACTGCAGCAGTTGTGGACTGTTTATATTTTTATATTTAAAATTATTTATGATTCATGCCAACTGTACCACAATAAACTGTCTGTTTTCATATTAATCACACTCTAAAGAGCTTCTACCTTTGAGCTCTTTAAGGTAGAAGCTCAGAGTGTGAACGCTGGCCCGCGTACCTGGTGCTGTTCCATCTCTGGTCCTTCTCGCCCCGGCAGGTGCCGCAGTAATCTCCAGACAGAGAATACACTTCAACAGTGCGCGCTTCACTCACAATAAGAACACTGCTGATAACGGCTCCAGAGCTGGGGTTACACAGCAGCGTGATGACACATGGTGAGCCTTCCTCAGCTCGCTCCAAACACACAGGTCCACACCTAGAACATCATCAGTTACATGTTACATGTTACATTATTTAAACATTTAAAATGTGTTTTTAAATGCAGTTTTAATGGAAGTTTTTGTTTTATCTGCAGCTCCATCTGGAAGAGATTTAAAAGACCAGCTGCTGGTTGCAGTAAACTGGGAGCAGCTATGAATGCAGATCCACCAGCAAGAAACACATAAGCCCAATGAATCCCCACAAAATGTGTGTCTTACTGCCAAATACTGTTTCCTAATAAAAATGAATGAAGTCAGCATCACCACAGTATTCATAAACAATCCCTGTCCCATCAGCAACAGTTTTAACATAAACATCTCCATGTCCTTCTGGATGTATTTAAATATTGACAGAAATCACACCGACTACTTTTTTTTACATTAATAGACCTCTGTTAGCATTACCCACACTTAAGTAAGGAAGGAAGTAAGGAAGAAAGGATGGAAGGAAGGAAGAAACAAATAAGAATGTATGTAAGTAAGTAAGGAAGTAAAAATAAAAGTAAGGAAGGATGGATGGATGTATTTATTCTCATGCTCACACTGTTGCACGACACCCAGCAGGGGGGTCTGTGTGCACATGAAGCTTCGCGAAATTAACTTTTTTACCAATTGGATGGAAAGCTTTAAAGTTTCACTGGCTTCATCTGGCCATCACTAACCATCAGCACATGAGCAAGGTACCCCCAACTACTCCCCCTGAGCACTGTGGATAATGGAGCCACCCAACGCTCTAAATGAAAATAAACGTGTCAGACTTACTGTTCTGCAGGTTCTAGATTTTCTTCTCCATGATGCTCCTGCTGTTCTTGTAGTAGCGCAGTCGTGATGATGTCTGAGAGCTGAGTGCTGGAGGAGCAGACCCAGGAGGAGATTCCAGACACTACAGCAGCTTTACTCACACTCATCCTGCACCTAAACACAAACACACATGTACAGCACTTCTGTATTTGTGACTCCTGTAATACTCCTACACCTAAACTTAACCCCATCCTTATCCTCAGTAACCACAATGCAGTCTAAAGCTAAACTTAAACCTTAAAAATGTCAGTCTTTCTGCTCTTTGTCATGGGAACAGAACAATGTCCTCAGATTTTATTTGTTTATTCCAATCATGAGGACATTTCTTGTACCACTACAACATGGATGACATCTCTACGTGGATGACAACCCACCACCTGAAGTTCAACCCTAGCAAGGCTGAGCTTGTATCCATTCCTGAAACCACTGGTTTGCATCTTGACCTTCCTAACTTTTTCGTGAACTCCATGGTCATTCCGTCTCCAAAAGCAAGAAGCCTCGGTGTGATCCTGGATGACCAGTCATCGTTTTCTACTTCCACTGCAAGCTTGACAGTCTCTCGTTATCTCAAGACTTGACTACTGCAACTCACTCCTGGCTGATCTTCCTATGCAGGGCCATCACACCCCTGCAGCTGATCCAGAATGCAACTGCTCAGCTGGTCTTCGATCAGCCAAGTTCTCCCATCTCTTTGTGGAGCACTTAAGTGAGCACTAATTTAAAACACTTATTGTAATGCATTGTAAATCCCTTATATTGTGCATAATTGTGTATCTTTCCTTCTTTCTAGTTATTAGTGATGGTTTAGTTCTAACAGTGTCTGAACTGAAGAGTAGTTTGGACTCTAACCTGTCTGTACTAGCTGAGATAATTCTCTTAATGTAAACAAAGCACTGTTGTACGTCACTCTGGAAAACAACGTCTGCCAAATGCCGTAAATGTAAATGTACAACACACACTATCACACCACCACCACGTCATTGTCACTTAGAATGATCCACCAGCTCTGTGGGGGTTCTGACCATTGAACAACAAAGTATACAGAGAAACAGATGAACTACAGTCTGTACAGAGTGCACCTGTATGCCCAGTGGAGCTCAAATAGACAATGAGTGTACAAAGAGGTGGTTAAATTGTTATGGAATAAACACTTGAAATCACGTGATCACTACAGTGAACACAAATCAATCATTTAACATAACAGTCCTAATAACTACGATTAAACACTTACGATTAGAAACACTGACACTGCAAACGGAGATGTTAAACCTTTACACGCGTCTAATAAAAATATCATTATATTCCAATTGTAAACGTTTAATTTCCTTCAAAATAAAAATAAAACTTAAAACCTGCTCACCGAGCCGCTGCCTCTGACTCATCACCCTTAGACAGCCGCGCCTCTAGGACCCAAGGAGGAGACGACATGCTCACGCGCCTGTCTAAAAGTAAAAAGTAAATAAAGAAAATAAAATAAAGAAAATATAAATCAATAAAATTAATTAAATAATAATAATAATAATAATAATAATAATACGTGTCTAATTTAAATTTTAAATTAAACATAAATGTTCTTGTTCAAAATATATATTTATTTCTTCTCCAAGTTTAGTTTCCGCGCAATAAAATGACATCAGTTACATTAGTTAGACTCATATACACATTAAAAACCCTAATGAAAGCCTTAATGAAGAATCAAACTCTCCAACTCTAAGCAGTTTGTCCCGTGTTAATCTTTTTCGCTGATCTAAAGCTCATGTGCACGTCAGGTCTTAAAAAACCTGAGGCAGAAATTATGTGTAGATCTGTGGATTCACATAGAGGCGACAAATAGCGTTTACTATCGCTTTAAAATACAAAAAGAACGTTAACATAACTTTTTAACATTACGTGATGCTAATAAAAGGTATCACAGAATATTTTAATCACATTAAATCAGGTTAATTGATCATATGATCAAACTGGGATGTTCAAAGGGACAGCAGGGCATTTTTATAAGTCTTGGGCTTAAACAATCTGACTATCTTAGATATTCTGCCCGCCATGTGTCTGTCTACTACACACTGTTTATGAGAATATGAGATTACAGGCCCGTCCAGCCCAACCAGTCTTGTGATAGCCAGTGGCTGGGATTTTAGAACAGGCTACAATCTAGGACACACCCCACCTGTTCTGGCCCTCCCATTACACCTGAGCTCACCTGTACGCAGGTATTGCACACCTCCCTATCGCTGAACAGCTTCTGAAAAGCTCACCATGCTGAGATGATGGAGGGGAAGAAGAGCAGGACATTGGGGTTGTTTTTAATTTTTCTCACAGTTGGATTATTTTTTAATGCAGCAGAGAGTGAAGGTGAGGTCGACTGATGACTGGATTTGATTGTGAGAATATAAGGACAGATCAGAGTCAAGAACTGGTTGGGCTGTTGGGTTACTAAGCTAGAACATTACAGCTCCTAGAAGTGTTTTAGAATAAATAAAGCTAGTGCATGCTTATTTCATATTCATTATTCATACAATACATATTTGTAGATTGTAGATACTTTGTAGATCTTCTGTAGTCCACCTGTTTCTCTGTATACTTTATTAGCCTCTTTTCAGTTTGTTTTTCAATGGTCAGGACCCCCAGAGAGCACAGTGACAGTGACGTGGTGGTGGTGTGTTAGGGTGTGAGCTGCTGGAGGTGTTGAACAATGTGTCCACTCTATGATACACACCTACCTTGTTGGTCAACCTTGTATTGAATTCTAAATAGTCTACTGATTGGACAGCTATATTCAATTTTAACTAGTGCGATTGGATGTGTACCACCAAACTCAACATCTAAACTTCAACCTGCCCATCTTGCTCAATCTGCATACCTTCAATATTCTTATACTGAGAGCCACTGGGAGACCACAAACAAATCCTAGTATGTGTAAACACACTTATCCAATGAGTCCTGATTTTGGTTGGTGTCATGTATTTATTTACAGACCTATTCCAGGAACAAATCTCAAAACTGAAAAGCTACCAGATTGTGACCCCTCAGTTTGTGCCCGGCCGATGGAAGAGGCATGAAGACAGCCCAGAAACGCACAGACAGGTAACAACATTATGTAATATTATGGTTATATTGCTGTATACAATGATCAGCCACTGATTAAAACAATTAAAACAAGTGAATAACATTATCTCCATACACTTGCCCCTGTGAAGGGATGGACATATTAGGCAGCAAGTGAACAGTCAGTTCTTCTTGGAAAAATGAAGAAGCATAAACATCTGAGAAACTTTGACAAGGACCAAATCAGGAAATATTATTGTATGGAGAAGAAAAGATGAGCACTACCCTGAGTCCTGTGTCATGCCAAGAGTAAAGCATCCTGATACCTTTCATGTGTGAAGTTGCTTCTAATCCACCAGGAGTGGTTTCACTCAAAAGTTTTCCTTTTTTGATCCATGGCCAGGAAACTCCCCAGATCTCAATCCCATTGAGAACCTGTGGTCAATCCTCAAAAACAGGGTGTACATACAAAAGCACTGATTAGGCAAGAATGGGTTGCTATCAATCAAGATTTTGTCCAGAAACTGATATCCAGCATGCCGAAGTCTTAAAGAAGAAGGGTCAACACTGTAAATATTAAGTCTTTGTTTAAACTGGATGTATTTGTGAATAAAACGTTGTAAAAATGTATGGAATACTTATAATTGTATTTCATTATATCATATTCCTGAATTTCCCGCCAGGGATTAAAACAGTATCAATCAATCAATCAATCTATCTATCAATCAATCTATCAAATCTAAACATCTGACATAAGGTTCTGAAAAAACCAAAACTTTGTCAAAACCAAAATTTTGTGCCATTCTCAAAACCAGTGAAACACACACATGCTAATGAACAGTGAGCACTCTTGTCCAGAGCAATGAACAACCCTACCCACAGCGCCCAGGGAGTAGTTGAGGGTTAGGTGCCACGCACAAAGTTGTGTCCTGTTGGTTTGGGGGACTGAACTGGCAACCTTCCGGTCACAAGGCTGGTTCCTTATCCTAAAACATATTGTCAGAAGTGGGATTTGAAGCCACGCCTCCACTCGGAAACCACATTTCTTACTAAGGAGTTTGGCGCCAGAAACCACTTGGCCACAGCACTGGTCCCTAGCTGCAGTAGCTTCTTTGAGCAGGACGGTTTGAGGAACATGAGTTCAAGATTTCAGTGTGTTTGCTCCCTCCAAGTCCTCCGTGAGCATCTTTAGGATATGCTGGACAACCTCACAACTACATCAACAGGTCAAAGCATTAGGGTCAACACAGTATTAGCTGGTTTTAATGTTCTGGCTGATTGGGGATGATCATATTGAGATAAAGCTTAACTAACATATTGTCCAGATAATTATTTCATGCTTTCTGTGGATCCAGTAATGAAGTTTTAATTCGTCTGCAGGGCACCGACTCTGATCATGCCACCGTCTCCATTGAGATAGAAAATATTGTTCACTACCTGCATCTAACCAAAAACAAGTAAGAAGCCTTTCTCTCCTCTTATGTCACTTTGTTCAGTGCATTATAAGGTATAAAATCATAAGATGGTGTTTTTTTTTTGTTATTTCAGAGATTTCTTGTCTCCTGACTTTGCGGTGGTTTCTCACAACGTTGATAAGAAGACACTGAGCCGACACACAGAAAGACCTGTAAGCACCTGTTTATCTGACTCTGTGGCTCAGTTGAGTAGTCCAGTGTGCTCTGAGGTTACATTATGACTGTAGTAGCTGGTCATGTTGTCTTGAAGTGGGCAATAGTGTGTATATATATATATAGGGCTGTCAAATGATACATTTTTTAAAAATAGCAATTAATCTCAGAATTTCATATAGTTAATCGCAGTTCATCTTTTTATTATTATTTTTAAATGGAGAATTTTTAAGAGAGACTTAAGGCTTTGTACACACTTGCCTTATGCTACAACATTTTATATGTTAATACAGCCTAACCTTGACTTACTAGTTTAATTAGTTTTTATGAAGGAGCTCAATTTACTTTTATATGAAATGACATTTCCCCATTAAAACCACACTAACTTTGTGTTACGTGTTTTTAAATAAGAAAAAATTACTTTACAAATTACAAAATATATACAAACTATAATAATACATAATAAAACATAATGTATAAGAATAAACTGTTTTGTTAAGTGTATTTGCATTCACACAGAGTCCAAAGTGCTTTGCTTCTTCCTCCATTCCAAAACGTTTAGAATATGAGTGAGACACGTTTGTTTACAAAGTGCTGAACAAACTCTCCTTCTCTGCAGTGATCTCTGCACTCACTCACGCTCGCTAGTGACTCCTTGTGGTGGGTGATGGAAGCTCGCTCATAACTCAGATCTCAGCAACAAAAAGCAAAAAATGTTTTGGTTGTGTCACTCTTAAGTCAAGGTTCCACTGTATATGAAATGGTACTTAAAGCACCTGAAATGTTCCGTAATTCTAAAAATAAATCCCCCACAAAAAAACAAAAACAAAACAGAAGTCAGGAAGTGTTTCAACCTTTACTCCTCTACTATTACTGATGCTGCGTGTGGTGTATATATATATATGTATTCTTCAGTTTTTGTACTATTTCAGTGCTGTTTCAGTACTTTTTTTTGTACATGTTTAGTATTGCTCAGTCTTATTTCAGTACTGCTTTATCTTTTACACTGTTCTGGTATTGTTTCACTACTTTTTATTACAGTTTCAGGGCTGTACTTTTTGACTGATATTAGCTCATATTTTAGAAAAATTCAATATTGATGTAATCAGAGAAGAGAGATAAGAGGAAGATGATTGATGATGATTTTGAAAGGTATGCCAAGCAGAAGGTTAGTGAAGAGAAAAGGTATGAATCACATAGTTTGTGTGCAGGTGTGGTTTCCGGCCTGTGGCATGTTTGGCTCCAGTGGTACTGATAAGAGGTTTTTTCTTACAGCATGTGTAGATACCAAGAAACACAATTTATTTTTCATTTGACTGGTTCAGTACTATTTTACAGATATCAGGTTACGTGGTGTCCATAGGGAGCTGTATTTACTCCTCAGAGATCTTTTCTTCATGTTTTGTGATGCTCATGCTGCAGAAGTGCAGTGAAACGGGTGGGGAATGAAACGGTGATTCAGGACTATGTTGTCATTTGGGAAGTGCTCTCTGTAGCTTATGTGGGATTTGCATTTGAAAGAGGTCAACAGTGTTTGAGGTCCTTTAACTGCTCTCTCTTTTTCCAACAACACCAACAGTTTTGTTTGAGCAACTTTGACATGTGTGGAATGTGGAGTTATAATAAACCTGGGTTTTAAGCAAGCATGTCAGCATTCCAGCTAATCCTGATCTAGCCAGTCATAGAGCTGCACCTTTAGTGACACCCTGTAAGTGAATGTTTGAGTCTCGTTTGTGTTTGTTTGGGTTGTGTGGCTTTTATCTTTATTCTCATCTTTATTATGCAGACTTTATTTACCTGCAAGCCAAAGCTAACCTGCTATACTAGCTAGACTTGGCTAAATCACAATCGAGGCTCTAAAGATAACAACAATATCTGGATTGTTGAGTTTGCAATCCAACACGGCCGGAAAAAAGTATAACATATGTACATTTTTACACCCTGGTTATAAACAACATTATGAACTATTGGCTGGTGTAGTGTAGTGGGTAACACCATTGACCCCCATATGACAGTCACACAACACTACACCAGTAAGAGTCATTGGGCTAGACTCCAAAATCTACAGTCAACTTCACAGTACATGACTAATTTTCAGGGGCGGGTTTGGAAGTTCTTGGGCCCCAAGCAATGTCATGTCTGAGGGCCTTGATCAAATGGATTATTTTTTATAATTATGGTGCAGTACAGGCTTAAACATAAATTATTATTAATAATTATTAATAAAAATTCATTATTATACATACATTTTAAACATTATTATTCATAATAGTTTATTAGGAATTACTAGTTAATATTAATAATATACTAATAATATTCAATAATCATTAAATAGTTAAATATTAATTATTAAATATTAATAAGCTGTTAAAATCATGTAATATAAAATTATTACCCAATTATGTGTTACACCTTGATAATCAACTTCACTCAGATTCATTACCACCAATTTTACACTTACGTTTGGACTGTATAGTCAATAGACCTCATTTACACAGAATTTTACCTCATTTTTGAGTTAAAATAAGCAGAATTTCTGAATTATTTTGATAATAGTTAAATTTAGAGACATGTAAATGGTTGTAAAATAATGTTTTAATATGAAACCTCTGATATTAAAATACGTCTATCTGATGTGAAACAGGCAGAACAAACATACATGTTAACAGCTTACAGTAGCAGGTGAACACGCACTACCAGCCAAATCAAAACCGCAACCCTGATAAGGATTAAGCGGGTGTGATAATGGACGGATGGTTTGAAAGTCCAGATGCTGAAGGAGTGACCGCTGGGACGGCCAATCACACTTTAGCAAGAACAGAGCCAATCAATGAGCTTGTGAGCGGTCTAAAGAGAAATAGGCTTCTGACTGAGTGGCTGTTTTTTGCTGGGTCCTAGTGCTCGACCGGTCTCTTTTTAATATACTGTAACACTGTTTTTGGACGGAAAAATCAGCAGAGAACCAAAACGGTCTTTTTTTGCCAAGCTCTTTTGGCCAGCAGGGGGCTGCCTGCAATTTTGTGGTTTGCGTGATGGACAAATCCACCACTGCTAATTTTAAGTGTTGGGATAAGATCACCTGCCAAATATGTAAATATAATCTACAACATGGTCAACAAGGCTCAGTTGGTTAGCTTGCAGGTTTAGTACGATCACTTTTTCAGCAAAACCAAATGTTCTGAAGACATTGACAGTCCGAGTGGTGTTCCACAAACCAGGGCTGTGTCTGAAATCAATCCCTGTTTACCGTTTTTACGCTGTATAAACTATATATATATATAGTATAGTACACTATGTAATTATCCACAATGCAACCTAAATACAGTGTACAACCAACGTACACTACTTACACGTTGATGCACCGCAGTGCATTGTGGTTTCCTTGTTCAACAAAGGTGGCGGACGTTTCCATCAGAGTGAAAAATGTATAAATGTAATTTATCAACTTTTTAATAGAATTATTGGCATTTCACTCAATAATTTTAATGAGAAAGTTGAATACAAACTACATTAGAATATGGCTAAAATGTCTTGGAGATGTTCCGGATTGTTTATAAGGCAAAAAGTCAATTATTTCAGGTGATCACTGTTATCCTATATAGTGTTCAGCGTAGTACATTCTGATTAGTGATCATTGAACAAGTAAACAAATGGACTATTTCAGATACACACCAGATTTTCTCAGTTTAGCCAGTTAAGCTCAAAGTCAAACCTAGTCACAGAACAGAGCAGCAACAATTCTTGCACAACCAAGTTTGGACTTAAACTATCTGGCTAATCCCGCTTTGTGGACCACTCCACCAATATTAGAGTGTATTTACATGTCCTTGTCTTTTTATAGCCATCCTGTCATTACTACGGACGTGTTGACGGCTATGAGGACTCGCTGGTTGCACTGAGCACCTGTGATGGACTCAGGTATGTAACATTAGTTTGTACAATAACATTTTAGCGGCACTCTTAAAGCACTAATGAATCCCATTATATTAATGAACTGTGAACAGTGAGTCTCAGACGGCAGGTAGACCTGCTGAGATGACTGTTCACACTTTTATTTGTAAGTGATTAAATCTGATGTGCCCATCTAGACATCATAAGCTTATCTGTTTGGGCTGCAGTGGTAACAAAGTAGGCGTCAGTAACTCCATGGCTTCAGGGATGCCAGGTTTGTAGATTTTGGACTGCTTTAAAAATGTACCATGACTGCAAAAAACACAGAAGATCAAACAGAGCTGGAGATGCCGTAGATAGACATTGTAATATTACATTCAGTTTAGGATTTGAAAATATAGATTAGCAGAAGTAAAAGTTTTGTTTAAATGACTGAGAAGTGTACAATTAGTAAAAGTAATGAAAGAAAAAGATAAAAATAAGATTTAACAGATAAAAAAGCAATTATAGCTCCTCAAACATCTGTGATTAGACTCTAGACTCTTACTTTAGATTTTAGCTTAGTTTTAAGCTTGTGTAGGACTGTTTTCTGTCAGACAGTGGGATGGGAAGTTTCTCGGGACCTGGCAACCCGGGACATGGTTTTTGGATTCCTTGCACTTGCATCACTCGTGTCGTCCTTTGTTGCGTTGTGAGTGACGTGAAAGACACTTTGAAATCCCATTTTAGTGTCCAGAGCATCCAAACTGAGACACATCTGTCTGTAATCAGATTTCAAGCCAGCTCCAAATGTGACTTGGATCAGATTTGGCTGTACAGACTACCAAAAATCTAGATAGGCCAGAAATCAGATTTGGGCAGTTTAATAAAACATATTTTGGAATTCATAAACCGTATACCTCACCATGTATGAGAGATGTTAAGCATCCGGATTGACTGAGACATTACTTTACTAACTATATAAACTAAAATAACCAATAAACAAACAGATATAAATATTTGATTGAAAATGATTATTTTTAGCATAAAAATGATCAATTTTACCCAATTTTCTCCCCAATGTAGTGGTAGGCATTCTACCTGCCCATTCACTTGGATTCTCTCCGTCACTTGTAATGTGACTCTTAAGAGGGTGAAGACTAGCACAGGTCTCCTCCAATGCATGTGAAGTCAGGCTCCGCCTCTTTTCTAACTGCAGCTGATGCATTGTCACTGGGCAGCCAATGAGCTCAGAGGAAAGCGGAGCATTCCCAGCTCTGCATGGTAGTAGTGATGTCCAACAATCATAGCATTAGCGCCTTAGTCTGCTGAGCCAATCTGGGTCAGTCATTTAAAATAAAACCTAGCAGCTGAAGCTGAGAAGTAATAACTTGGACAAATACAACCAGTAATCAAACATGGTAACCATGTAAATGAATGAAAGTGAATGGATCGGTCCCATCATCTGTTACAAGATCCAATCCAGCTGATTTTCTGTATAATATCTGATCGGTCTGCAGAACTACTGAGTGTGATCTTTCAGAGCTTTTGACCCGATCTTGTTTTGTTTCTGTTCCTAAGAGGCGTCATTTTCATCGGTAATAAGAGTTACGGCTTTGAGCCTGCTTTACAGTCAACAACCAACGAACATCTTCTGTACCAGCTGAAGGACAGCCAGCCTGAGCCATTTGTGTGCGGAGTGTCCAGTGAAACATCTCACAGTGAAGACATCGATCCAGTCTTGTCCATGACCTCATTTTTACGGGTTAGAAACCTTGCAAGACCTTTTTTTTGTCATTTCCTCTTTTCCAGCCCTCGTTTATTTTTATTCCACCTTTATTTACAGAGAAAACGGCGGAACTTACCTATGACCAGTTATGTGGAGCTGGTGTTGGTGGTGGATAATCAAAGGGTGTGTATTAAAGCTAAACCTAAGTCATGTGATATGTCATGTCTGTCATGTTCCTGTTAGGTTTGTTTGCTTACAGACTGCATGTGTCTCTTTCATTGCTCAGTACAACTATATGAAGGGCAACACCACTGCAGTGAGGGATGAGATGGTTCAGTTGGCCAACTTCCTGGACACGGTATGCAAAAACAAAGTTGAACAGGCTCTGAAACAGTGTTTACTCACCTTCCAGTTTCAAACACATTGACTCATCACTTTATTAGAAGCTCCTACCTACTCATTGGCCACTTTCATCTACAGTTAAGGTTAAAGGTTTGCATACACCCAAGCTAAAGACAATTCTGAACAATTTCACAACTGTCATGCACCTGTGTGTTTGTTTGGAAAGATAGTTAAGGCATCTCCTTTGTTCGTATCAGAGCTCAATTTTAAACAAATGATTAGAGGCAGTTGTAATTCATAATGTTAGATTTTCAATGCGTTAAAACTTTACGTACACTAGTTTCCTCACTGTATTGGTTAGTATCTTCTTTGATACCTGTTTTAATTTTTATTGTCCTTGTATCATTTGTATTGCATTGTTGGCACTTCTGTTGTGTTGGAGGTCCTGTTTCATTTATTTATATCTAGCCTGCTCCTACAGCCTGCCCCCCCCCTCCGGACTATGCTTCCTTTGTCTATCGTGCAGTTCCCCCGTGCTAACTAAACTATATGTTCCATTAGCCGTTGCCACTTTCGATAGTCCTGTTCCTTCATCCGTAGTTATGTTCATCCTGCATCTGTTGAACTATGCTTCCCAGAATTATGGAATGACACCTGTAGTCAGGCATTCCCATCCCAGTTGGACCCATTTACTTTCATTAGCTTCCCTATATTTGCTGCTGACGCACTGCAGCTCTTTGCAAAGTATTGCCAACCTACCGTTGCCTTACCAAGTACTTACCAAGTACTGTCCTTGTGTGTTTCTTAACCTGTCTAACCTTTAGCCCTGTCTGATATCCTTGCCTTGTGTTGCCCTTTGCTCTGTTTAGTATCCTAGCCCTGTTTAGCTTGTAGCTCCATCTGTTAGCCTCTTAGCTTGTTGTTACTGTGTTTGTTGTAGTACTACCAGCAGCTGAACATCCGGATCATCCTGGTGGGTCTGGAGGTTTTTAACACAACGAACCCTTTCGCTGTGAACGGCACTGCAGGAGATGTTCTAGGGAATTTTGTGAACTGGAGGAAGACGGTACTGAATCCTCGCATCAGGAATGACATGAGCCAGCTCATCGTGTGAGTGTGATAAAATCACCATAAAGTGGCTCAGCCAAGATGATGTAGTTTGGATGGAAGCATGTATTGGAAGCTTGTGTCCACTATTTGGTACATTTAGCCATAGATTAGGCTGACCAGATCTGAGGTGATGAAAAAGAGGACACCTATGGGGGGGGGGGGGATCTTGTAGAG
>BRDA01066660.1:5799-17159 GCA_036984385.1 Crenuchus spilurus | reverse complement strand
ATAACAAGTGGAGTTTAGTAAAAGTTGTGCTTTTAGTTTGTTGTCTTCTTCCATTTCAGCACCAAACTGTAACTGTGCTGGTGAATCTGTATTTTGTTAACTGGTGAATATAAAAAAGGTGAAAAAATTTAATTGTTTTAAATAAATTATTTGGTCTTTTTCGCTTATTAGTCTGAACACCAAAAATGTGTTTTTTACCATTTTCGGCTGAATAATTTTGGTTGCCAAATATTCAGTGCCTAGTTATAGCACAAATCTCGAGTGTATTACTGTGATTATATCACAGTTCTGTTATCAACATATTGTTTTAGATTTTAATATAAAAAGCACAGAAAAATTGGTTTATCATTATTCCGCAAGGACTAATTAGTTCGGACTCTCCACTGCAGTGACACCATCATTCTTCAGTCATAATCGTGGAGGAACATCATTTCCCAATAACTGTTTATTATACAGACAATAAACACAGATATACTGTTGTTAAAAATGTTGATTGCTAGTGTAATCTGTGAGTCTCTGTTAAGTTCAGCTCTGAACCCAGTGAAGCTGCTGGTAGAAGCTGATTCACTGTATTGTTGTTGTTGCTGTCTTCAGTGTTGTTGCTCTTCAGCTGATCTGCAAATACAACAAGAATCCAGTTGCTTTACTCTACTGTTTCTCTGCATTTCAAGTGCAGTCACATCCTTGTTTGTAAGCCCTGGCATTATTGTTAGGTTACGTGTTCATGCGGTGGAGTAATACTTAAAAAGCTTTGGTGAGATTCTTCTGCAATATTGGAAGACTGCAGTGGCAGAACTATCTGCGGTACAATAGCTATTAGTCAGAGTGGTAAGGAGAGTCTAAGCCAGTTGTTGAAGTTGGAGATGATTAGGAGTGAGAAATTTAGCCAATACATCAGGTTAACAGCACTACTCTTGGAGGAAATGACCTGACCTGAGGATGTTTATGTTTCACCTTTTATTTAGTACAGTGTCACCATCACTGCACTGGGTCCACACAGAACACAGGAATAGTGCCTCCTGTTGTCCACCAACACCACTTTCAGCAGACACACAAGCGTTTCCTTGGAGGTCTCCCATCCAAGTACTAACCAGTCCCAAACCTGCTTAGCTTGGATGTATAAGTTACATTAAGTTATATTGTGCAGATGCTATAGCTCAGCTTTGGGTTGTTGCCTGAAAACACAACACAAATAAACATGAATAAAGACAAAAAGAGTATAACATGTTTGTAAGCAAAGCTGATAAGTTCTTATCATTGTGTTTCAAAGAACATTTTATGACCTCTTTCACATCCATACTGGCAAACGTACAAAGGGTATGGAGGAAAAGTCCCAGAATGACTTCCAAAGTACATGAATTTATGGGGCCAGACATTGGTGATGTTCCCTGTGTGACTGCAGGACAATATTATGTGATTGCAGGCATCTGATGGTGGCTTTTTATGGATGCTCTCTATTTTTCTGACTTCTCTTGTGGCTGTAATGTCTTTATCCAAAGTTATTTTTACTCAAACGTAATCTGAGCATTGAGGGGAGACGCCACACTAGTCCACAACACACACTTGTGGTGTGATAAATTCAGAATAGCTGCATTAGTGTTTATTAGCATTCATTTGTTTTGCTTTGTACTTTTTTTTTTTGCCAAAAACACTATGAAAACTGAAACGGATGTTAAAGCAAAATTTATAAAAGTAAAATTTAACCCTGTCAAAATAGTATATAAGACATTAAAAGACATTTTATAGCCTGAAATTCAGATTATTAGACTTTAGACAGAAAACAAAAAAATGTGCAATTCACACTTGAGCACCTAGAATATTGTGAAAAAGTTCATTAATGTTCATAATTTAGTTTAAAAAGGTAAAGTGTCATATTTTATATTCATGACATGTAAATGGACATATTTCAAACCTTTTTATTTATAATGTTGATACTGTTTGAATAGGAATTTACTGAAACTCCAAATTAAATATTCTAGTAATTTACAGTCTTGAAAGTACGTTCAAGTGTGAATGCATTCAGCTCAGCTAGTTTATATTGCAACCACTGCTAACACAGATGTACAGAAACACACACAAGCACACACACAGCTTGTCAAGTCCCTGCAGAGAAGTACTGCCAATATAATAGGGCTCTCTTCAGCAGGTAAACATGAACCTATTGGCACCATATCTGATGCCAGGTGCTATAATGGCATAAAGCCCAAAGCCTAAAGTGGCATAAAGTCTTAAAAGTAGATAAAGAGAACCCAGTTAAACAAATGAGACATAAATATTATACTCGCTCATTTATTTATTGAGGAAAATGATCCAATATGACATATTTGTGAGAGACAAAAGTATGTGAACCTCTAGGATTAGCAGTTAATTTGAAGGTGAAATTAAAATCAGGTGTTTTCAATCAATGGGATGATAATCAGGTGTGAGTGGGCACCTGTTTTATTTAAAGAACAGGGATCTATCAAAGTCTGCACTTCACAACACTTTTGTGGAAGTGTATCATGGCACAAACAAAGGAGATTTCTGAGGAGCTCAGAAAAAGAGTTGTTAATGCTCATCAGACTGGAAAAGATAACAAAACCATCTCTAAAGAGTTTGGACTCTACCAATAAACAGTCAGACAGATTGTGTACAAATGGACAAAACAGAACTTTTTGGTTTAAATGAAAAGTGTTTTGTTTAGAGAAAGGAAAACACTGCATTCCAGCATAAGAACCTTATCTCATCTGTGAAACATGGTGGTGGTAGTCTCATGGTTTGGGCCTGTTTTGATGCACCTGGGCCAGGATGTCTTGCCATCATTGATGGAACAATGAACTCTGAATTATATCAGATAATTCTAAAGAAAATGTCAGGACATCTGTCCATGAACTGAGTCTCAAGAGAAGGTGGGTCATACAGCAAGTCAATGAGCCTAAACACACAAGTTGTTCTACCAAATAACGTTTAAAGAACAGTTACCAGAAACTTTAGTTGCAGTTATTGCTGCAAAGGGGGGGTCACAGCAGATACTAAAAACAAAGGTTCACATACTTTTGCCTCTCACAAATATGTCATATTGGATAATTTTCCTCAATAAATATATGACCAAGTATAATATTTTTGTCTCATTTGTTTAACTGGGTTCTCTTTATTTACTTCTAGGAAATGTGTGAAAATCTGATGATGTTTTAGGTCATATTTATGCAGAAGGGCTCACAAACTTTCATGTACACAGTATTCATTCAAGTACATTATTGCAGTTAAAATGTTTCATATTATCAAATTAGTTCAATCAACGCTAGCATACATTAGCTTCTTTTCTGGAACTTCTTCCAGAGTTCATAATGCCTTCATTTTCTCCATGGAGTAGGAATAATATGGGATATTCTCAAAGAAAACTACAGCCATCATCACCTAATCATTGTCCTTCTCCTCTCTCTCCCATCTACGCACCTCTCCCTTGGCACAGAGTGTACACACATCGAACAATGTGGCTCTTAGATGAGCAGCTTGAAGGAGAGGAAGCTGCAGTGGTCGGACAGCGTCTGGCTGAGGGTTTGCGGGGTGTTCCCGGCCTGGTTCCCCTCCAGCAAGATTACCTTCAGCTGCATCCCCGGCCAGCAGATGACACACATCTGGGCTTCTGGGCCTGGAGCCAGCCCTGGAGACTGAGTTCTGCTGCTGCCGCCCGGTGTTTCTGCTCTAGTCATCATCATCATCATCTTCGTTGTCGGATGCTCTCCTCCTCAGCTGTTTTCTTCTCAGACAGGAAACGCCTTTTTCCCAGCCCATTCACACTCCACTTAGTCACGAGGGCTTTTAAGAAGTGGAGTGAGGCGAAAAAAGCAACAGAACTATGCTCTTAAAAATAAAGATGCCAAAACTGGCTTATTCACAGTGTTGTAGAAGAACCGATTTTGGTTGTCTTCCAAAGGATGGATCTTGAGGGAGATGTGAGAAGAAATCTTTTAAAGTGTTTCAAGTGTAAACTCAAAGCAAATAATGGTGGGATTCAACCTAGCAAACTGAATATACCTAAAAGAAAATGGGTTTATAAGACAAAATAAAATGTGTTTAAACTTTCGGGTTCAACTTTTTTCACAAGCACCAAGACCATTCTTGAGCATTTTTTCCCCTCACATTTTGAGACTCTTTCAGGCTGTCGAGTGACCTAGTGAGCTTGTTAGGGCTTACTTAAGTGTAGGCGTGGAACTTTTGTTAGAGAAGCTCTACATATAGGAGACTAACTGTAGACATTCAAATATGACTCATTGTAGTTTCCATTATGGAAGCATTCTCATTCCAGTTACGTTTAACTGTTTAAACTCTTCTAAACAACGAACAAGACAACACACAGTTGCTCAGGAGACTACTTGTGTCAGGCTAGAGAGAAAAATAGGCAGTTAAAGATACTCCAGGACCATGAGCTTCATGCATTCTCTTGTCTGGTACCATCCAAGCAAGTGGGTTAAACTGAGAGTTCATCAAATCATCTCAGCCTGTTAAAACAGGATTGAACTGGTTGGCTGTTAAACAGTGGATTGTTCTGTCCTGGACGATTGGCATTGCTGAATGGCAGCTCTTTTCTTTCAGGCCACAATGTGCCTAGTTGAGTATCCTGCAGCTCTTCACCAGCCCATGCAATCTCTTTTACAGTCAGATCAATCCCAGCAAGGATGATTCTCTCACGCTTCCTGTTCGCCGGTTGGCTGCTGAGGCTTCCTGGCGCTGAACGCTGTGAAGGCCGCAGAGGCGGATGTTTCGTGAGGAGGGCCTTCCACCCATGGCCACAAAGAGTTGCCCAAACATCTCTCCTCGTCCTTCCTTCCTCTGTGAACCCTGAACATGACATCATGGGCTTGGACCAGAAAATGGACATTAGAGGGAGGAGGGAAAAGGGAACTGAGAAGGAGGGAGAGCAATAGAGAGAACAAGAGATAGAATTAGCTTCCGTTAAAACTTGAGCAACCCAGTAGTTTGAATTGCTAAGGTTTACATTCTTATGCAGTTGCAGCATTTTCAATAAATATAAATCTAATATATATTACCAACAGCTATAACATCTTCAGGACATAACATGTACATCCACAGAAGCTAAGCAGGACTGGGTCTGGTTATGGTTTGAATGGGAGTCCTCCAAGGTAAAGCTTGTGTGAATGCTGGAAGCGGTGTAGGCGGGGTCAACGAGAAGCACTATTCCTGGAGTCCAATGGCCCAGGGCAGTGATAAGTTCACTGTATTGTATAAATGGTGCTGTTGTTGAGGCATAAAACCAAGATCCCAATTATCTGTGGTCAGAAAAAGGTCCATAGTCATTTCTTCTAAAAGAGTATGGATGTTATCACAATGGCCTGGAACTGTCATCACCTTCAAAAATTGACTTTGCCTCTCATCACTGCCCAACAGCTAAGGAGTAGTGAAAGTTCTGGTGCTGCCATCTCATCATCCAAGGTAGAAGCTGTGCATTGATGGTGGTTGAAGTGACTCTGATGTCTGTCCCAAATCTCAAAGTGCTTTGAGTGTCTAGAAATGTGCTACTGTAAAGTATGTAAATACAATTGATGGGTGATCTTGTATGTGGTTATTAGACATCAATATATTTGAATCCATATATGAGTCCCTGTGATTGTGGAGCATTAATGAAATAATTCTTTCAGAAACCATCTCCTATCCTTTCTTTCTCTCATCCTCTTGAATGTAATTAAGCATCGAGACTAATGAAGTGAATTAGGTTTTGTGCCTACAGCCGAGACTTCTTTCACTGGTTCGCTATAGCCTGGGCTTTTCACACTCACTCACAGGAAGAACTTTAGCAGAGCAACAGCGCTGCTCTGGTTGGCAATGCTGTACCTATGTACCGTGGCTTTGAAGTGCTTCTCTGTGCATTTTCTTCTCGCCTGCAAGACGTCTGTTTCCTTCTTGCTGTTGAGGGCTAGAGGGGAGGCTGAGCAAGTAGGGGACAGGGGAAAGACACAAATGCCCCAAAAGGGAGCTAGTAAGTCTCAAACCATTGTGCTTTGCTCAGAGATGGGAGCTACAGGATGCAGGAGAAAGAATCTGAACAAGATAGACAGAGACAGAGAAACTAAAAGGAATGTTCTTTGCTCTATTTGTTTCTCAGACAAGCCAGCTGTGGTGTACTAGGTCAAGGCACACACTCCAAAAGCACCTCTGGATGGCCAACTTAACCATCAATTCTCGCTCTTGTCATTCGGGGCCGTGGGCACAGCAGCTGGACACAGGAAGCACAAGCTGCACAGCTTCTTAGCCAATCAGCTGCCTCCAGCTGTTCCACTCTCAACCACCATTCAAGGGTTGCTGCTTGCTCCTGACAGCAGTTCCTTCAGCCAGACTTTTTCTTTTTCTTTCTCTCTCTCTTTCTTTCTTTCTTTCTTTCTTTCTTTCTTTCTTTCTTTCTTTCTTTCTTTCTTTCTTTCTTTCTTTCTCAACATCTGTTGACACATCTGCCACATCCCCTTTCTAGCAACTGATCTCTGCTCTCTTTTTCTGTCTCTATCTCTGAATTTCCTCTTAGCTTTTGTCAACATTTATTCTTATATTCTCTCTCAAGCTCTCAGTTTGTCTTTCTCTTCCACTGTAGCCTACGTTTCCTTTTTTCACTGCAGCTCTTTGCTTTTGCCACAGGTGTTGGTGGTTGGGTTGGGAGGGTGAGCCTGTGTAGAGTAGCCCCGGCGGCGGATCAAAGCTAGGTCCTGTAAAACGATCTGAAAGAGTCTCCCATTAGCATCCATCAGGGTACCCTGAAAGCTCCCTGGGTCCAAGGGCCCCCCAAAGTGAAAGGCAGGCTGCAGACAGAGAGAGAGAGATAGAGTAGAGAAGGAATGGAGGGGGTCTTACGAAAGGCAACCCAGTCCAAGGACATCAATAAAATATTTTAGCATTCCCACAACACACTGAGGCCATTTTTCTTTTCTTTCTCCCTGTCTTGCTGCCTGCCTGCCTTCTCTTTTCCTTCATTTCCTTTCTCTCCCTTACCCCCCTCAAGTCTGTAAAAGGAGAATATCTCAATCTGTGCACCATCTCCTCTCAGCTCTACCTTTCAAAAATTATGGCACTCCACACTCATCCTCAACAGCAGGGTCAAGGTTAGCCTCGACAGCATGCAGAGCAAGTGCATTGCTTAGTTGTACTTCCTCTTTCTAATGTAAATAAAAGCTTTATCAAACTTGTGCACTACTGTAACCCAGACCTTCACATGCACTATTGTTAAAAGATAATCAATGTTACTCACTTCATTTGTGAACAGTATAAGTCCAGTATTAATACTAACCTGAGCTGTATTTCTAGCATTCGCAAAAGAAAATACTTTCATAAAGAAAACATTCATAAAGAAAATACTGAAGGATTAATTAGTAGATACAGCTTGTGGGGTTAACACAACACAACTGATAAAAAAAATTACTGAATGTGAAAATAATTTCAGTTTGTTGTTGCTCCCATTCAATAAAACGGTTGTGGGAGGGGTTTAGAATTGTACAGCAACCAGCCACTAGAGGGTATCAAATATGTTTTGGCATCAGTTCTTTACTGATGTCCATATGTACAGTTTTCATCTACAGTCTATGATTTGCTTACACATGTGTAAGAACATGCTTACACTTGACTACATATACATGTCTAAGCGTATGACTGTGTAAAACTTATACATGGCTTTCTATATCTACGTGTATTTCTACACTCAGTGCCTGTGCATGTGTGCTTGCTTGTGACTGTCTGCCACTGATGCAGTAATGCCTGTCCCATGCTCAGTGTTCGACCGAGGAAGATACTCGCAGCCACTCTCAGGGAACAGGATGTGATCTCATCTGTTAAAAATCCAACCTATGTCGTTTGCCACTCATGACTTAACCCAGGCTTCTCGTTTGTGCCGAGCACCCTCCTCTCCAGATCTCCTCCCTCTTTATTCTTCTTCTTCTTCTTCTTCTTCTTCTTCTTCTTCTTCTTCTTCTTCTTCTCTTCCTTTGGCTCCCTGATCCTCAATGTGTCCAAGAGATGCTAATACACTAGACAAAATTATAAAGACACCTGCTCATTCATTCTCAAGGGTATTAAAAAAGAGTTTATCCTGCTTTTGTTGGAGTCTCTACTTTCAAGGACAAGATGCTCTACCAGATTTAGGAAGCAACGCTGTTAGGATTTGAATACATTCAGCAACATGAATGTTAGTGAGGTCAGGATAATCACCACCACCACCTCATCTCCAACTCATCACCCACTTTTATGACCTTGCAAATAATTCAGGAGAGTTTGTGATGATATTAGCCAGTTATGTAAAGCAGGGCATGATCAGTAAATTGCTAATCTATTTTCAAGACACCTACATTTGTTCTAATCATAGCAGTGTAACTATCAGCAGAACCATGCTAGAGTGAGCATCACATTTAACATGGGCTCTACTCTCGAATAGGGCTGCTTTTTAGTTGCCAGACTGTTGCCATGCTAGCAGGCAAGCATGCTAAGCTACCATATGCTTAAGTGATGTTCTTGAGAATTCTACTGCCTCATCGCCGCCACTGCTGTTCAACAATTGTCAGGCCAGCTGTTGAGACTCGGCAGATGATGCTGCCACTTCATAACTCAGGCTGTTGTGAGATGTGTTAGCAATGGGGCCAACGCATGCTAAGCTTCCTGTCCAGGGCAAAGGGCCTCTGTCTTAGCATAAGCACAAGATATATGGAGTCACAGATGGTCCTAAAGCTCTGCTTGTGAGGCTCAGCGCCTCTGGCCCCTGTTCATTCAACCTTTGTCACATTTTAAACTACAACTTACTGACTAACAGCCTGCCAAAACCAGGCTAGCCAGCATTTTAGCACTTGACTAAAGAGTTGGTAGCTGCCAAATCAGCCAAAATTTGTTTGATTTCCAAAAGTAGCATCGTTAGTTTGGAAATGGAGCTACAAAGCTAGCTTTGTTAACAAGTACTGGAAGTCAGTAGTCACCCAAATCTTTCCATAAATACATATCCAACTGTATCCAGGTCAGTCTCACTAGTCAGTTTGGTTAAAAACAGCATAACTTATTGTGAGCTTAAAAAATGAACAAAACTTCATAATGTAGCTGACAACAGCTAGAATTTGACTAGCCTTCATGTTCATGTTATGGAGGCATATGGAAGCTTGCTGAAATGTCTGTCACAATCTGGGTGACCTAAATTAAGATCCAAAAACAGGTTTGAGCAAGTTGAGAGACGTTTTGAGTATATTTTCTACAGAAAAATTTGCATGGCTCTTGAATTAGTGTCTGTTAGCAATGCTAACTTCACAGCTCCAGTTAGTTACTTATATTTTGACCAAAAAATATTTGGTTAAGTGGAAAATTGATTTTTCATTGAAGACATGAACTGATACAGTGGACAACTGACCATGCTGTCAGTAGGCTGGAAGGATAGAAATGCTGCTCTCGAAACAGTAGCCTCAAGCCATGTTGCCTTTGATCAACAGTTTGGATGCTCTCACCAAAGCTTGCTGAGCTGTTTGCTATGTGACAGATAGCTAGAAAAGGGTTTGAGGGTGGCTTCTTAAAATGCCTGCCATTCTTAAAGGTGCCAATAAAAGCAGCATGGAAATAGAACACGTCTGTTATTATCTAAATGGGATGATGTGTATATTTCATAACAAGGAAATACCTGAGGTTTTCTTTGTGGGAGAGTGTTCAGTTATTGAGGATTGAAGAAACCTGCCCTGCTGTGGTTGCAGAAAACCTGATGCACATACCAGCCTTATCTGAAGCCATTCATCGTATAGATCGATCTGTTCCCAGACAGTTTATGGAACCCTGATTCGCATCAGTGCCTTGGGACAAACTGACGTTTCTTCAAAGAAGATATGAACTTCAACACATCCTTTCTTATGCTGTGTTTGGAATTCATTCTTTAACTTGTTCACTATTCAGTAAATAGCATTTGCTACATAGTGAACTGACTAAGGGAAGATCTAAACTGCAGCTGCATATGTTATGGCCTACTTCCATACAAGATAGTATGCAAAACCAATAGGCGAGAATGGTGAATGTGTTTAAATAAGATAATATTCATCAAACAGTATGCAAAAAAAACCCAGATTACCAACAGAGACAACCACAGCACACTTTGCTATCCATGATTCAGCATATTATGAAATATTATGATCTTGTTAAACACTAAGTAATGTTACAACGAAGTGCTATCAAGATAACCTGCAAGTTTTTAAGGCTACCAATGAATGCAAGTTGGGGTTGTATAAATTAATATTAGCTACCTAGTTAGCCTACCAAGCTAACTGCCATACTGATAAAGACATGTACTTTGTATTTCCATTTTGTGACAACGCAAAATCAGAGTAGGTTTTACTGAGATTAGCAATGGAGCTGTTAATGAATAGCAGGACTTTTCCAGTAGTGTTGTGACGTGACTTCTTAGGTCAAAGAATATTGGTAAGATGGTGGCTGTAGTACATCCAAGATTGCGTAGCTACTACACACATACAAAGGGCCTGCTTTGCTGGTTGACCAGTGTGTACTGGACAGGGTGGTCCAAATTTTTAGATTTCCAATCTAAAAGAAATCAAACTAAAGAAATCAAACTCCCATCTTTTTATTTTAATTTATGGGTGGAATTAACAGTGTGCTGATTTTCTTAATTGCTTAATATTTAGAATACTTAGGCTCAATGCAAACAAAGTTCATCATATAAGTGATCATTAGCAGTTTATACATACATCATAACAAAAAGTACAGGAACCAACAACAAACCATTTTATTACCAACTAAACTGTTGAGTAGAACTGCGATGCTCACTATGACTGACTGACAGTGTTGGGAACGTTACTTTAAAAAAGTAATTAGTTATAGTTACTCACTACTTGTTCAAAAAAGTAACTTAGTTAGTAACTGAATTACTCTATAATAAAAGTAACTCGTTACCAGGGAAAGTAACTATTTGCATTACAGTTAAAAAAAGTTATGTCAAAGAATAAGGATTTTTTTTGGAAAAAGCAGTTTTCAGTCAGTTGAAATGAGTAGATCAGAAAGGTGTTTGTACATAACTTTTGATATTTATTGCACATAAACAGACCAGTGCAGGATAAAATCCTTTAAAATACCAAATCTTTTTTAAAAAACCAAAAAAAAAGAAAAAAAAAAGTAAACAGTTACACTATATAAAGTGCATTTACATCTATCAATTTCAATTCTCTAAACCTGAGACAACTGGTTTGTTCACAATAGAAGTAAACTTAATAACAAAACCTCTATAGTCTTATTCTTCAAAAATCAAGCCTTTGCTGCTTGGCGGACTTTGCTCCGAGTCCTTTGCTAGTGGTTATTTATAGTTTTCAATACATGTTTGTGGAAAGACTAGATGAGTAAAGTTGACTGACTTT
>BRDA01066659.1:0-12283 GCA_036984385.1 Crenuchus spilurus | reverse complement strand
ACTCAGATTAAACTTTAGATCTGTCATCTATGTTCTATTATGAATAAAATATTGACATTTGCCATCTCCACATCATTGCATTCAGTTTTTATTCATAGTTTGTTTAGCGTCCCAACTTTTTTGGAATATGGTTTGTAACAGAACATGTAAACAGACTGAATGGAAATGAAATGTTCAATCACGCTCACGTACTCGGGTCCTGCTGGACAATTTGGCGAGATGGGCGGCGAGACTAGCTTCATTAAACATTTTTGGCAGAACTTTTCAGAACGTGTTCATAATTTAACAACAAGTAATTCCGACTAGATAACTGGTATCTTTGGTCAATCCTTTTCAGCAGTCTTATTCCACAGATGAGATGGGGACCATGTCTTTAGTGATATTATATGCCACTATTTTAGTAATGTCACCCCTCTTCTCATTTTTTTCTCATATAAAGCACATCACAGGTATGAGTTTTGTAATGTGGTTTGTTTCGGAGCTTGAGGAAAAGCTTCACGGTCTGTGCTGCAGTTCGTAGTTTCACACTTCACTTACTGCTCTTTATGACGCTGTTGTAAATAGTGGAAAAGATTAGTGGTGCTCGAACCTTTTGACTTGAATACATTACTCTGCTGCTCATCTGATACTCTGAATCCAAAACATCTCCAGATAATTTAGCCATTGTTTTTCTTTTTACTTAACAACTCCTCTGTGATCGCTTCTTTCACGTCTGTCTCCATGCCATCACTGCCTGCCTCACGTGTGAAGCGGTGGCGGTGGGGGGAATTTTTGCGAGGGAGAGAGGAGGGGCGAGGTGAAGTTGTGCAGAGGCAAAATGGAGGATCTACAAGTGTAATTATGATGCAACATAAACTATATCAATATAAACGATATTGTCTCATCTTATATCTCGTATAAAAATATATCGATATTTTTTAAATATCAATATATTGCCCAGTCATATATATATATATATATATATATATATATATATATATATATATATATATATATATATATATATATTAGAGCCCGACCGATATTGAATTTGGGGTTGTCGTATCGATACCGATAATAAAGAGGAAGAAAATGCCGATAACTATATATTTTTTTACAATTTGTATTCATTTATATACATATAAATGGAAATGAAGATTTAACATATAACTTGTTTCAAATACTTTTATTGTCAAAAGTAAAACAGTGCTTGATTTGAACATAAATAATGTAACATAAAAATTACAAATATTTTAACATATACTGAAGACCTGTTTAGAACAAACACAACTGCACATTTTACAACCTTTTAGAAAAATACATAAAATAATAAAAACACTGTCAATCTTTTACATATGCTTGAAAACAAAACATTCAGGGAACAGTACTGTGCAATAATTTAATAAAGGTCAATAAAATAAAATAGTCATTTAAACTGAAACATAAATAAAACCTTAGCCAGAACAATGTAAGTAACTATTATTACATTCACACAGTAAGGAAGCTCTTAATTCATAATATCTAGCTGTTTTTTTATCTCTGTCTGCACAACAACATATGAGAAAAAATCTCTGGCTGCACAGCACCTGCGCGCTACCATGGATACGTGCACAGGCACAATACACACGAGAGGCTGAATATACTAGAATCTTTTATGAAGTTGATAAGAGTGCTTTACCCTGGAGTCCAAAGTCTGACTGTGCGCTGAGCGGGGGGCTTGCTCCGGCTTCTGTGAGCACAGACGGGGGCTATAAAGCCTGACTGCCACAATGCTGCACTAGCTACTGGCGTCACTCTGGCTCGCAGCTCGCCACGTTCTGATCAGAAATCAACTGATACAAGCTGGTCACGAGACTCTACGCTGGTATCAACAGAGAGTCTGCTAAGCGCTTCCCCATGTCCCTTTGCCTTATATTGGAAAATTTTGCTAAAATACGCTTTGAGTATTGAGCTTTTACGCAGTACTGTGATTACGTGAAGCGAAATGATTTGATATGTTTGATGACAAACCACTGTACCTGGTCCCACCCAAGGGTTACGAGTGCACTGGTTGTTTTTTTCATTTCATGATTCATTCCACTATATGTTATAAATTAAACTAGAAACATATTTTAATATTGAGCTGCAGTAGCAGTGTGTTCTTGGTCATTTTCAATCAGATTAGTTTACTTCAGACAAACGATGCATTTAATTTACAGAAAAGATAATGTTATTACTTAGAACTGATATATTTCATTGTGTGTTACATTGTTCTGGCCAAGGTTATATGCTAAATTATCTCTTGTAAATTGTATCTTGCTAGTTTAGCAGGTAGCTAAAGCTTTTAGCTTGAGGAAAGCGGGTTGGAGAGTGGAAGTCTTTTGTTGAAGTTTATTTCACAAGCTACTTATAAACTTACCACTGACAAATATACAATGCCCAGGTCAGCAGTGTGATGCACAGTTCTCAGTCGCTCTCAGAATTCTGTGTCTCCTCTGGGCTGCTGCTCAGTCAACAGGCAAGCATGCTGCATGGACGTGACCTGAACATGACTTGGTCTGCGGGCGCCCTCTGCTGGATTAGCGGCGCAATTACATAATGTTCCCAGCCCTCCAGGCGAGGAAAATCAAAAGTGTTTTGCTCTGCGACTATTGGCCAAATTTTGGCCAATAGCCGAAAGACTTTTAAACGCTAGACTTTTATATATATATTAGGCCGGGCTCTATATATATATATATATATATATATATATATATATATATATATATATATATATATATACATACATACAGTGAGGAAAATAAGTATTTGAACAACCTGCAAATTTGCAAGTTCTCCCTCTTAGAAATAATGGAGGAGTCTGAAATGTTCATCTTAGGTGCATGTCCACTGTGAGAGACATAATCTAAAAGAAAAAATATATTTGTTTGTGTGTTACTGCTGCAAATAAGTATTTGAACACCTGGCAATCTGCAAACATTCTGGCCCTCAAAGACCTCTTAGTCCGCCTCTAAAAAGTCAACCTCCACTCCACTTATTATGCTAAATTAGAAGCACCTGTTTGAGGTTGTTAGCTGCATAAAGACACCTGCCCACCCCACAAAATCAGTAAGACTCCCAACTAATGGGAGTGGCTAAAACCAAAGAGCTGTCCAAAGACCCCAGAGACAATATTGTAATCATCCACAAGGCAGGAAAGGGCTATGGGGCCCTACTCTACTCCTGCTCTACTGTTGGAGCAATTATTAGAAAATGGAAGAAGCTAAACATGACTGTCAATCTCCCTCAGACTGGAGCTCCATGCAAGATCTCACCTCGTGGTGTATCAATAATTCTAAGAAAGGTAAGGAATCAGCCCAGAACTACATGGGAGTAGCTGGTCAATGACCCGAAGAGAGCTGGCACCACTGTTTCCAAGGTTACTGTTGCTAATACACTAAAACGTCATGGTTTAAAGTCATACATGGCAAGGAAGGTTCCCCTGCTTAAATCAGCACACGTCCAGGCCCATCTTAAGTTTGCCCATGACCATTTGGATGATCCAGAGGAGCCATGGGAGAAAGTGCTGTGGTCAGATGAGACCAAAATAGAACTTTTTGGTCTTAAATCCACTCGCCATGTTTGGAGGATGAAGAATGATGAGTACCATCCCAAAAACACCATCCGTACTGTGAAGCATGGGGGTGGAAACATCATGTTTTGGGGGTGTTTTTCTGCACATGGGACAGGACGACTGCACTGTATTAAGGAGAGGATGACTGGGGCCATGTATTGCGAGATTTTGGGGAACAACCTCCTTCCCTCAGTTAGAGCATTGAAGATGGGTCGTGGCTGGGTCTTCCAATATGACAATGACCCAAAGCACACAGCCAGGATAACCAAGGAGTGGCTCCGTAAGAAGCATATCAAGGTTCTGGAGTAGCCTAGCCAGTCTCCAGACCTAAACCCTATAGAAAATCTTTGGATGAGTGTTTCTCAGCGACAGCCCAGAAACCTGACTGATCTGGAGAAGATATGTGTGGAGGAATGGGCCACAATCCCTGCTGCAGTGTGTTGAAACCTGGTGAAAAACTACAGGAAATGTTTGACATCTGTAATTGCAAGCAAAGGCTACTGTACCAAATATTAACATTGATTTTCACATGTGTTCAAATACTTATTTGCAGCAGTAACACACAAATAAATTATTTACAAAATCATACATTGTGATTTCTGGATTTTTTCTTTTAGATTATGTCTCTCACAGTGGACATGCACCTAAGATGAACATTTCAGACCCCTCCATGATTTCTATGTGGGAGAACTTGCAAATTTGCAGGGTGTTCAAATACTTTTTTTACTCACTGTATATATATATATATATATATATATATATATATATTTATTAATGGTGCAAAAAATAACTGATTTGAATCGGAAGACTTAAACGATGTGAGTGCATCGGTACATGGACCCCTGAATCTGTCTATTTGTAAAGTGAACCGGCCGATGGCCTGATTCAAGAGCTGTCAATCGGTTTCATTTTACTGATATGCCTCTGCTGCGCTCTCTCTCCCTCCCCCGCCCCCCTCCCCTCTCCCCTCTCTCTCTCATGAACAGTCGCGATACTCGTCACAGTCACGTATGAAAGACAAACGTCCGACCACATATATACTGTACAACGCTCCACCGAGCTTATAATCTAAAGTTTGGAAGAAGTTCGGTTTTTAAATGAAGAACGGAAAACATTTGGTGAGACGACATGAGGAAAGTGGCGATGAGGACGCTAGCACCGCTAGCCCAAAGACACGGCATGACAAACAGAAAAACAGGACTTCTTCCAGCAAAAACTCAACCACAACTCAGGTAGAGCCAAAGTAATCATTGCTTCAGTAGACTGGTTCATTGTCAAAGACTTAAGACCATACTGTGTGGTGGAGAATGCGGGCTTTGGGGACTTGTTTAAAGTATTGGAGCCCCGGTACCACATCCCAACGCGACAGTATTTTACTGTTTCTGAATTCACATGCCAAATAAAACTATATTAGTTCTCTAGTATTTCATTAATCTATCTGAAAGCAAGCAAAACACATTTTTAGTATTAACTTATGTTGAATCATAATGTAAACTATCTGTTTTAAACAAGTAACGTATTATTTCCTACCCTATTATATTGAACCGAATCGTATCGAAATCCTCCTCAATCAAATCGAACCGAATCAAATCTGTCCAATTTAAAATAAATTGTTTCTGAATCGTATCGTACCGCATGAATCGAGATACATATCGGATCGTCATTTATTGGACAGATACACACCCCTAATACATATATATGTAAAAGCAGGCTGTACTGTAAGCCTGTATGTTTTTATATTCAACTGTGTTTCTGTGCTGGTGTCCATCCTCAGCCAGCTCACTCCTTTGAGGACTGTCCAGCTCGTCTGGCAGACTACTGCAGCACACACACTCTGTGTGTGGGTGTGTGTGTGTTTGGCTGAGACACAGCTCTATTCCCTGTGAGCTCTGATACACTGCAGTTCAGGTACAGATAACACTCCACTCTGACTGACAGCACACACACACACACAGTCTGACACAAAGGCCTGTGTCCAGCCTCACTGATAAAGCTGCTGGACCACTAAATCACTGCACAGTGTTAATCAGTTTCTGTGTGTTTCATATAGCAAACAGGAATGACAATAGACAGACGGACACACAGACAGATAGATTAAATACAGATTTGAATTAATTTGAGATTAGGTAGTTATACAGAAATCTTAGTTTAAGCTACCTTGTGATTAAACCACTATCACTGTACTAGTATGTTAGCATTTTGTATGTTTTTAGCTTGTTAGCAGCTATATGAGGCCTCAGTAGTTCTGTTCATCAGTCAGAGTCAGTCTCATATTGAACATCACACAAATTCTCAAACAGCACCCAAACACCTCAATCACCCGTGTGTGTTTGTGTGTGTGTTATTTTCACTTTTTTTTTTACATAGTTGTTCCAGTGTTTCTTCAACAGTGTAAAATGGGAGAGATAGAAATGTAACAAGACCAGTTCCAGTCTAGACTGTGTATGTTGTGTATATACATACATACCAGTATATATCTGTATTTGATATACATAGTCACAGATAAAGTAAATAACACTGATTATTTTGTAACAGTGGTGTGTGACAGTCTGGGATGTAGTCCATTTGACTACAACCAGACTGTTATGGTCAGAAGACTGGGCCAGAGCTTCTCTGAAACAGTAAGATATGTGTGGTTAGACAGTGACCTTTAAATTAACCAAACCTCAGTCTAATCATCTGTGGGATGTCCTAGAACTGTATGTCTGATCTGCAGTGGCTTCACATCACAACATATAGGACTTGGCATATCTGCTTTTAATATTTTACTGAGAGACACTACACAACTTTATAGGTTCTGTAGAATCTACACTTTGGTGGATCTTAGCTGTCACAGCGTCATTCCTTCCGAGATCTTGCCTTTCTCCTCCATGTTACTCCCATTGTGTTGATCATCTCGTCTTCCCGTCTCAATGGAGGCCTTCCGAGTGGTCTCTTTCAATCTTGCTGATACCACTTGGCAACTGCATGGGTCCACTGATCATCTGTGAACCGCATAACATGTCCCGCCCAGCTGAGCTTGGCCTGCCGGTACTCTACTATCACGTCCTACACACCACTTCTGCGTCTGATCTCCTCATTCCAGGTGTGCTCTTGCAACGATATTCTCAACATTGATTGTTCCATGGCCCTCTGCGTAGTTGCCAGTCATTGTTCTTCCCTCTTTGTGGTGGCCCAAGTCTCACTTATGTATAGCAGGTAAGACTGTGCTATTGAAGAGGTCGGCGCGTGTAGCCTTATCCAGCTTCGCTTTCAGTACATTCTTCACCAAGTTGATCTTCAAACTGACTGCTGAGCCATTGGAATTCAGCTCACTCAACATGGTCTGCAACTCCTCTGTACTTTCGGCAATGAGTGAGATGTCGTCTGCGAATTGGAGGTGGGTGAGCCGCTTGCCGTTGATCTTCAGACAACCATCCCAGTTGATGTCTCGCATAACCATCTTGAAACATGTCGTGAAGCGCTTCGAAGAGATGGTGTCTTCTTGTTTGATGCCCTTCTCAACTGAGACACGCACTGGCGACTGTAGCAGCATCACTTCCGTGGTGCACCCCGTGTTGGCTTCTTTCAGGAGGCTCACATACTGTGCCGTAACCCCTTGGTTCTTGAGGGCTTGCATCAGTGCATTGATCTCGATACTGTTGAAGGCCTTCTCGTAGTCAATGAATGCAATGCACAGCACCAGCTGGTACTCTCTTACCCGCTCTAGCATCTGCGTAAAAGTGAATATGTGATCCATTGTACTGTGCATATTTTTAGTTATCATTAGTTAAAGTTTAGTTTAAGACTCTCTATTTTCCTGTGACCTGCTCGGCTTAAGGTACCAAAAGGGTAAATAATAACAAGTCCATGTCTCGGTGATTTGCACAAATATATATATATATATATATATATATATATATAAACACATTTCTTTATATGTCAGTTCAATGTTAATGTTCACTGCCTTGATGCTAAAGCTGACTGAGCTCTGTAAACTAAGTCTAAATAACCGGCAGGACGGAGTGGTGCAGTATGTTTACCATCAGTAAAGAAAGGCAGGTGAGTTTAAGGTGAGGACTTGTTGTTCATAATGCAGCAGAGAGTTTAGTTAAGACTGTACATATAGAGTTTGACTGTAACATTGAGTTTGTGTAAGAGATGAATGTGCCTCCAGACAGAAACAAACACATTCAGCATTTATATTCATCAGATAGATTTGATTTAGTGTTTAGAGTAGGTGGAAGTACATATTTAACACTGCATGCAGAAAAAAAAACAACATCCAGTCTCCCTCAGGCTCTAACAGAGCTGTGTAGTTTAGCAGGAAAGATCAGCTCAGTGCTGAATGTATAGCAGCTGAAGGCCTCACTACACTTTCAGCTAAATTAAGCTTACCAAGAGTGATGTGAAATTGCCTTTGCAAGTTAATAAGCTTGCATACTTTCATGGTTTCTTAGAGAGCTGCTGCTCAAAGTTATCTGTTATCTAAGTTATCTAACTCTTTAATGCAATGAGCAGTCGCAGGCTTTGTTGTGCAGTGTGTTCTTCCCCTATACTTTGTTCAGCAAAGATGTACCCAACCAGCAAGTGAAGTACTTTTAGACCATCTGTAGTTATCTTTACAACACAAGACCAAGTGCAATCCTTCATGTAATCTCTGTGGGTTTTCATTATCTTAAAAATGATCTCATATGGTTCAATGAAGCCAGATCAATGTCTTCTCCATAAGATGTATACAGGACTTTATGTAGCAGCTAATGTGAGCTAAAGCCTACTTCACATTCCCAAAAATTAGAATATGGTGAAAAAGTTCATTTGTGTTAATAATTTAATTCAAAAACATAGTCATATACTTTATATTCATTACATGCAAATGACATATTTGAGGTCTTTTAATATTGATACCATTTGAGTAATAATTTAATCAAACTCTGAAGCTCCTGAATTTCAGATTTTCATGAATGAAAACATTATCTTATGTGAAATGAATATAATATATAACAGTTTATATTATTAGATTAAATTATGAAAAAATGAACTTTTTCCACAATATTCTATTTTTTATATATGGCACTGTATTGAGAAAATATGAAAAGTATAGGTAGTTCATAGGTATATATGTGTTTGCTAGGGAAACCATAGATTCAGTAGAATATGTGATTTGTTAGAATACTGTATTTGGTCAATTGTAGTATACTCAGTAATGTACTAGTCGGTGCTACACTGATGTGCTTATTTGAATTTGGATCGAAATTGGGGGGCAGCTGTGGTCTGGTGGTTAGGTTAGGGAAGGTCGCCGGTTTAATCCCCGGGGCAGTTCATGACTGAAGTGCCCTTGAGCAAGGCACCAAACCCCCAACTGCTCCCCGGGCACAGTGGATAGGGTGCACACTGTTTCAGGCATGTTCTCACAGTCTAGTGTGTTCACTAGTGTGTATGTTTCACTGCACTGATGAATTCAATGCAGAGGTCAAATTCTGTTGTGTGTAATCACATTGACAAAAATAAATGTTCAGAAACAAATATCAGATTTAGGTTTCAAAATGCAGGCTGTTACTTTCCGTCTTTTAGATAACTGTATATCATAAGATGTCAAAAACACGATTACATATAGTACCTATTATGGTGATTCTGTAACAAGTCTGAAAATTTTGCTGTTAGCATAATGCAAATTGGTGGCATAAAAGCTTTCACTGCTTGTTAGCTATGATAGCCCTGTAGCTCCAGTGTAAAACTAAAGAAGTAATAGTAGTGGAACAAACGGAAAGGGAGGAAATTGGAGGATTTAGATTCAATACATTAACTTTAGGTGATTTTCAGTAGGTTTTCATGCATATGAATATGATTATATATTAATATCAGATATTCACTGAAACCAACATCAAAGTACATTTATCTGATTTGAGAACTTTCACTTGTGAACACCGTCTCTGTAGACAATGAGACGAGAGCTCTGTAGAATCAGGATATTTTAGCAGATAACAGTGAGGAAGAAATAGTGTTAATTAGAAGTGAGAGATATGATGCAATGTCTCAGTAGACTTTTCTGAGCATATTGTGTTCATTTTGTTTCATGTTTCATACAAAGAGAGCATAATTAGTCCTGTTTAATTAGTGCAGCACATTATGAAAAACATAAAAAAACAATATATACATTTTATTGTGTCTGCCCGAGGTTATGAAAGGAAATCATAAATCTGGTGATACATATCATCTACTCAGAATATGTCATATTATATTTTGTTATATTTTCTGCTCTTGTGCTAATTAAAGTGAAGTGTGGAGCAGATGGTTCCTCCACAGCTGGAGACGTTCTGCACAGCCTGGGTGTTCCTCAGGGATCAGTACTCTGTCCCTTTCAGTTAGTCTTCTTCTGCTCACATGCTTTCAGACTATGCCCTTTAGACTGAGCTGTGTTCCTGGCTGGGGTTCTCTGGCTTGGTTCTCTGCTGTATAGCAGGGAAAATGTGGCTTCATTGTTTTTTCAGAGCTCCAGAGGCAGATGTCACATGGTGTTGTGCAGTAACGGTACCTGTAGCAGTTGTAGGACAGAGTTGTTCATCTTGCTCAACACAAATTCACTGAGATTTAGGATACAGATATGAAAGATTAGATAAGGTACAGCAAGTTAGAGTGAGAAAATATATGAATACTTACTATATGTGGCATATAGTATACAGCGTACATCATGTGGGTCAGAACTACAGTATATTAAATTATCAAATTAAATCATACAAATATATACTGACAAAATTACACATTACTCTAAAATGGCTTTGCAAATGATGATCTGATAACATTTCTATCCAGAACCCTTCTAACAGTGATAGTATAATATAAAAGTCTTGTGTCCTTTATGCACTGAGAAATATGCAAATCCCCTCCTATCTTTTTTTGAGGAACATTGTTTTTAAACATTTCTTCTAATGCACTTGTTTACAAACTGAAGATCCTCTGCCAATATTTGCTCCTCAGAGACTGTTTTCATACTTAAACATGATTACAATCACCTGTTGAAATCACCTGTTTGAAATCACATCATTATTTAGTTTTTTTTATTATTATTTAGGCCTAAAATGCAGGAATGGATGCATATTAACAAATGAAATTACCGAAACAAAACTAAACATACCCCGGAAACTTTAAAGGGCCTACTTTTCAAATATCCACAGTATGTATATTAGGGATCTGCGATATGGACCAAAAATTATATCTCGATATGTTTAGCTGAATATCGATATATGATATATATTGCGATATTTTTACTTCCCATAAGGTAATAAGGTCACTTCTGAGTCGAAGCTACATGTCCCAAATGTCACACAAACACTTTTATTACCATTCAGTCATCGATGTACATGAGAAATTGCTCAAAAATAAACTATTGGCATATAGTAAATAATAATGCTCCTCAAATAAAATAATGTTCTTTTCCTCCATAACAAGACTCACAGCTGTGGTATTAAAATGTAAACAGAAAACATACAGAGCAAAAATAGCTAAAGGCTGACTTGTTCTTTAAAAAGTCAGTTTCCAGTGAAGTAAACATTATCACAGTGCTTCCTCCTGTATGTGCTCCTCTACATCTAGTACTTTGTGCAAATAACAGAACATGTAAACAGACTGAATGGAAATTAAATGTATAGTCACACTCACGTATAGCTCGCAGGTCCTGCTGGACACTTTGGCAAGTTGGGTGGCGAGACTCTCTAACTTCAGTAAACATTTTCGGCAGACCTTCTCATAACGCGTTCATAATTTAGCAGAACAAGTAATAGATTACTGGTATCTTCGGTCGAGGATTTTTAGCAGTCTTGTTCCACATATAAGATGGAGCATGTCTAAAGTGATATTATATGCCAATGTTTTAGTAACGTCACCCCACTTCTTACTTTTTCTCATATAAAACACACCACATGTATGACTTTTGTAACGTGGTACTTTGGGACTTGAGGCTGGTAAAGCTTCACGGTCCGGGCTGTGGCACGAAGTTTCACACACTCCTCCTACTGCTCTTTATGACAATGTTGTAAATGGTGGAAAAGATTAGTGATGCTCGAACCTTTTGTCCGAACTTGAATACATTACTCTGCTGCTCATTTGACACTCAGAATCCAAACCATCTCCAAATAATTTAGCCAATATTTTTCCGTTTTACTTAACAACTGCTCTGTGATCGCTTCTTTCACGTCTCTCAGTGTCCATGCCATCACTGCCTGTCTCATGTGTGAAGCAGTGGGGGAGGGGGGAGTTTTTGCGAGGGAGAGTGGAGGGGCGATATGAGTTTGTGCAGAGGGAAAAAGGGGCAAGTGTTATTACGACGCAACATAAACTATATTGATATAAATGATAGTCTCATTTTATATCTTGTATAAAAATATATCGATATTTCCTAAAAACTCGATATATCACCCAGTCCTAAAAAAAAAAAATATATATATATATATATATATATATATATACACACACACACACACACACATACATAGTGGCTTGCAAAAGTATTCATACCCCTTGAACCTTTTCACATTTTGTCACCTTACAACCACAAAATTTTAAGTGATAGACCAACACAAAGTACCAAATAATTGTGAAGTGGAATGAAAATGATACAAACCGGATTCCAAAAAAGGTTGGACACTAAACAAATTATGAATAAAAACTGAATGCAATGATGTGGAGATGGCAAATGTCAATATTTTATTTGTAATAGAACATAGATGACAGATC
>BRDA01066654.1:0-10960 GCA_036984385.1 Crenuchus spilurus | reverse complement strand
TGTCTTTATGCAGCTATCAACCTCAAATAGGTGCTTCTAATTTAGAATAATAAGTGGAGTGGAGGTGGACTTTTTAGAGGCAGACTAACAGGTCTGTTTTGCTGCATTTGGGCCAGGACGGCTTGTCATCCTTGATGGAACAATGAATTGTGAATTATATCAGAGAATTCTAAAGAAAAATGTCAGGACATCTGTCCATGAACTGAACCTCAAGAGAAGGTGGGTCATACAGCAAGACAACAACCCTAAACACACAAGTGGTTCTACCAAAGAATGTTTACAGTTACTGAAAATGTTTAGTTACAATTATTGCTGTAAAGGGGGGTCACACCAGATACTGAAAGCAAAGGTTCATATACTTTCGTCTCTCACAAATGTGTCATATTGGATCATTTTCCTCAATAAATAAAAGAGCAAGTATAACATTAGTGTCTCATTTGTTTAACTGGGTTCTCTTTATCTACTTTTAGGACTTGTGTGAAAATCTGATGATGTTTTAGGTCATATTTATTCAGAAATATAGAACATTCTAAAAGGTATATTTATTGTTTCTCCAGAACGTCCTGTCTTCTGTTTGGCTCGTGTCCGATTCCTCTGATAGTAACCATCCATCTTGTTCCTCTTAAATTCAATGGTCTTCTCAGCTGAGCTAGTTCATCTCATAATGTGTCTTCAGGTTGGTGATCTGGGCTGAATCCATTTATCTGCCCAAGCTTCTCTCAAAAGTCTAAAACACTATGGTTCAGCAGTATTCCTCCTGTCCTGTTGTTTATTGTCCAGCTTTGACATGTTGCTGTTTATTGAATGTTTTGTTATGTGCTGCTCTGAATGAGGAGTTTTTTCCTGAATATTATTAACTAATAGCAAAACATGTATACTGTAATTAGGCTTAATTAATATAATGTATGCATGCACAATACATTAACCAATAATACAATAATCAATATTCTTCCTGCTTCATTACTGTCCAGCTTTCACATACGGTTTTTATTTGCTCATAGATCATATCAGGTAGCAGGTGGTCATAAGCTGTGTTGTTAAACATGCCGACTCTGGAGGCTCGTGGCCTTTTGACCGCAAAAAATACTATCCCAGCATGCACTGCATGAAACGAGGCCAGGAGCTAACAACCGAGCCCTCGCAGGTCTCCGGAGACAAATGAATCACGCTCCCAGGGCTTGAACCGAGTGAAATTTTTTTTTGCATTATGAAGCACTTTGTGTTCCTTTAGCCTTCTTCTTCCCGTCTGTAGCAGATCTCTCTCAGGGCATCTTCTGATAGTCCAGAGCTGAACCAACACATCCATGATGCCAGTTAGTACACAACAGACATCTGCAGGAACCTTTTAAAGGCCTTTTTCATAATGACGAGCTTTAGAGCAGTCGGTCCTGCTAAAGACTCTGGCTAAAGTATCGCGCCACCCACACGCTGGTACACCAGGCCGCTGCCAGTCTCTGAAGAATATTAGTCAGCCTTTCCATAGGCAAGAATCTTATGAGCTAATGGTGCTTTAATGGCTTTTTCAAATGTCGTAACACCTATAGCAGCTAACATAAGACAGAATATCCAGTAAAGAACAACTTTCTCTTAAAATACTCTGTATTTTAACTATTTATGAATAGAAGCTGAGGTAGGTTATAATTATGCAGCGGAGATGCTTCTTACTGGCTCCCAATAGCCATCAATGACTGCAGGGCTGTTTACAATATTTTATATTCATTACACATAAAGTGATATATTTCAAGTCAGTAGAATTTTTGAGTAAATGACTATAAATAGTATAAATACTGTGTATCCCTCAGAGCTACAGCTGCCACATTCCTAATATCAACACTCCTGAACCAGAGACAACATCAGAAGTGTCTTAACTGGACTAAACAGAACCAGAACTGGTCCAAAGTCTTCTTTTCATTTGTAAATCAGCTCCTAGAGTCTGAGAGACACACAATCCAAGCTGTCTGATGTCCACTGTGCAGTTTCTGCAGTCTGTGATGCTTTGAGGTGCTGGTCCACTGTGTTTAGCCCAAAATCAACACCTACCAGGAGATTTTAGAGCACTTCATGCTTCCATCTACTGACAAGGATGCCCAGCAGTTGTTCACTGTGCCAACAACTACTGACCATCATATTACTGACTGATTGACCAGCTGATGAGCTGTGTCACACTAATCAACATAAAACTTGAAATGTGTCACATTATGAATATAAAATATATGACAAATATATGTTATTGGTCTAATGGTTGAAGAGTGATAACAACACTGCCATCTAGTGGTTGGAGGCTTAAACCCAACCCAAAATGAATGACCAGTTTTTGTAAACTGTTTTTGAAACTGGAGACAGTATCACAGCACAACTTGTGATAATCTGTATTTTCAGCTCTAATTCATGTTTAATATAAAGTCAGTTCATTTGTTAATCTCATCCGTCTCGTCCTGATTGAGGCAGGACTTGAAGAGCACAGTCAGATGAACGTAAGTGCTGTTGACCTCTGTGTGTTTATTACTGAGGCGTGTTTGATTTTTTGGCTTTTTTTGTTTGGAGGTCATTCTGATGAAATGACAAGTGGAGTTTCAGGTATGATGAATGTTTCTGTTTTACTGTTATCTGTAGTAAATTGTAGCAGAACAAATATTAGTCTGCCTATGACTCAGTGTATGATTTGCCCACCCACCTCTTCTTCCTCAAGTACATGAGTGTTTATCTAATAACTCTGGACCAAATTGAATTTTCTCCAAATATTAGCCAATTTCTGCTTTCACTGATTTTTACTGAAAAGTGATACATCTTTCATAATCTTTTAGGTCTGATTACAGCTCTGATTTATTTATAACATTTGTTGGGCTGATTTTTTACACCAGGCCAAGTAAACACTTGAAAAACATTAGTCTGTAGACTAAATATAGCCTGTTTATATATATTTACATATGGACAAAAAAATCAGCTTGTGTGTTAAAGGTGGTAGTAACTTCAGGCTCCTGCAGATGGCGCTGCACGAGAATGATCAAACTATGGATAGCCAGTGCTGGTGCTAGGCATGTTGGTGCCCTAAGCACAAATGCTGTATGATCCCCCCCACCCTCAGGGTGTGTGTTTGTGTGTGTATGGTGGTTTGTGGCGCCTAAAGTTGCACACCAACTTTTGTATGCTTGAGTGCTCTGTGTATGTACTTTGGCCCCTGCGGAAACTGAAGTGGTGACCCCATGGACACTTGGGACCCCACGCGCAGTGCGTGATCCATGTGGCTGGAGCGCCAGCCCTGTGAATACCTACATGGTATGTGACCATATTCATATATTGATAAGAGCTGGTACAGTGCAGTGAATGTGATGTTAATGATAAAAGAGTGATTGTATTTGAGTGTGAAGGAAGAAGCTGAATTTGCAGGTGTATGGATGTGTACGGTCATACAGGTCTACCAGCAGTGGTACCAATGATAGTCTACAGGACGGTCTCCTCAGAATTATGGCTGGAACTGATGGACAGGGACGTCCGGCGGGTTTCACAGCTTGTAAATGAAAATCTCTTCACTTCCAGACAAGAATTACTTCTAGAAGTCAACGCAGGTCCTTCACAAGCAGTTTCTGATAGAACTCCAGAGACCTGCAGACCATCAGCATATGGAGCAGAGTGGAGACCTTCAGCCTTGCTGTCCACCACAATTCTGAGAATGTCCGGTAGACTGGAAGTTTTACCACTGCTCATAGACCTCTATGACTGTACACTTCCAAACACCTGCAAATTCAGCTACTTAGCTACTCAGCTACATGATGATTTGATGGAGACTCAGGAACCTCAGCTTCATCTGCTTTACTGTAGCTTCTCTTTAGCCCTGAAGTTCAGCAGGCATGGAACTGCAAGACTGCTGATGTCTGTCCGAGTCTAAAGGTTGATGCTCTGTTGACTTTGACTCAGTAGAATAGCAATGAGTCGGTCAGACGGAGGTTTTAAACAGTGTCTGTCTTTAGGGCCCTGAGCCACTGCTGGCAGAATTTTAATATCCAAACCATATCATTAAAGATTCATTATCTGCCCCTCCTTCAGGTTTACTTTATGAAAGGAAAGTTTTATTGTCCTTCAGTACAGAGAGAGACTGTGTGTGTGTGTGTGTGTGTGTGTGTGTGTGTGTGTGTGTGTGTGTGTGTGTGTGTGTGTGTGTGTGTGTGTGTGTGTGTACTGCAGAGCAGAATTCTCATCGTTTGGATGATTGATTGTTTTGGATTATGTGTCGTCCTTTGACCTTCTCAGTCGTGGGCGCTGATTTAACTCTGACACACACACACACACACACACGCACACACGCACACACATACCCACACAAGTTCATTCTGACTCCTTTTGACCATATGGATGGTGTTTCTCCAGAACTTCCTGTCTTCTCTTTGGTTCTTCAGGCTACTTCATGAGGCCATCTTCTTCTTTAACCTGTTCCAGCATCACTGTCTTCTCAACTGAACTGCTTCAAAATTAGAGATCTTGAGCTGAAAACTTAGCTTTGATTAGGATCATTTCATCTGTCCAAGCTTCTCTCAAAAGTCCAACACCAGTGATATCTCAGCACCAGTTCCCTGAAAACGTGTCTTCTTTATTCACCCTCAGGTCAGGTGGAAGTGATGTGTTTATGACATTTTTGATTCGAGTTGATGAGTTTTGTGTATTTCTTTGTTAACACATGAGTGGTTGTGGAATCACGTGTCAGTGTCAGTTTACACTTTATTGATTTTTTTCTGAAAGTATGAAATTGTACAAAAATATATTTATAACAGATATAAACATATACACAGGTAAGTTGTGCTCAGATATGAAATAGGGTGAACCTATTATACATTCATGCCCTATTATTAATGTATAACACACACACACACACACACACACACTCTCTCTCTCTCACACACACACCTACACACACACACATGTGTACACATACACACACACACACACACACACCCCTAAACTCTCTCTCTCTCACACACACACACCTACACACACACATACACACACACACACACCTAAACTCTCTCTCTCACACACACACACGTGTACATACACACACACACACACACACACACACACACACGTACACACCTACGCACTCATAAACTCTCTCTCACACACACACCTACACAAACACCTACACACACACACACACACACACACACACACCTAAACTCTCTCTCTCACACACACACATGTGTACACACACACACACACACACACACACACGTACACACCTACACACGCATAAACTCTCTCTCACACACACACCTACACAAACACACCTACACACACACACACACACACACACACACACAGCTGTAAAGTAAGCTGATGCAGTGGTTTGGTAAGAGTTATTCTCAAATGCAGATTATGAAGTAAATTACACACTTAATGCAGCTGATGACGGCTGTGATAATAAGCTGAGGAGTTAATTAAAGTGAGAAATACTTTGGGGTCTGACTGAGCTGTTCTGTTGAGACTAAAACTGAATCTTTTACTGTTATGGCTTTATTTTTTCTTTGTTAGCCCAGCTGCCAGACTAACTCAGATCATTCAGTGCTAATGCTGTTTATTAGTGTGCACTGTGCCACACTATTAACAGAAATGTAAAGAATCAGAATCAGAGTCAGAATCAGAGTCAGAATCAAATTTATTGGCCTTGATACACACAGTGAGATTGTTTCTGGTCGCTGGTGTCTCTTTAGTTTATATACAATACACTGTTTATACAGCCTTGAAATTATATTAACTGACATTAAAGAACTGTTTTTCTGTCCCTTTAATGCTGAAATATGCAAATGATTTCTGTTCAGATTGGCTGCATTGATTGTTTCTCTTTTAAAAAGTTTGGTTTGAGTCATTTCTCATAACTTCAGTATTAACCAATAAGACCACTCACATTTAACCAATTTACCAATAAGACCACTCTCATTTAACCAATTAACCAATAAGACCACTCTCATTTAACCAATTAACCAATAAGACCACTCTCATTATCCAATTAACCAATACGTCCACTCTCATTTAACCAATTAACCAATAAGACCACTCTCATTATCCAATTAACCAATAAGACCACTCTCATTTAACCAATTAACCAATAAGACCACTCTCATTTAACCAATTAACCAATAAGCCCACTCTCATTTAACCAATTAACCAATAAGACCACTCTCATTTAACCAATCAACCAATAAGCCCACTCTCATTTAACCAATTAACCAATAAAACCACTCTCATTTAACCAGTTAACCAATATGACCACTCTCATTTAACCAATCAACCAATAAGACCACTCTCATGTAACCAATTAACTAATAAGACCACTCTCATGTAACCAATTAACCAATATGACCACTCTCATTTAACCAATCAACCAATAAGCCCACTCTCATTTAACCAATTAACCAATAAGACCACTCTCATTTAACCAATTAACCAATAAGTTCACTCTCATTTAACCAATTAACCAATAAGCCTACTCTCATGTAACTAATTAACCAATAAGACCACTCTCATTTAACCAATTAACCAATAAGACCACTCTCATTTAACCAATTAACCAATAAGTTCACTCTCATTTAACCAATTAACCAATAAGCCTACTCTCATGTAACTAATTAACCAATAAGCCCACTCTCATTTAACCAATTAACCAATAAGACCACTCTCATTTAACCAATTAACCAAAAAGTTCACTCTCATTTAACCAATTAACCAATAAGCCTACTCTCATGTAACTAATTAACCAATAAGACCACTCTCATTTAACCAATTAACCAATAAGTCCACTCTCATTTAACCAATTAACCAATAAAACCACTCTCATTTAATCAATTAACCAATAAGTCCACTCTCATTTAACCAATTAACCAATAAGACCACTCTCATTTAACAAATTAACCAATAAGACCACTCTCATTTAAATAACCAATATTAGACTACTCTCATTTAACCAATTAACCAATAAGACCACTCTCATTTAACCAAGTAACCTATAAGCCCACTCTCATTTAACTAATTAACCAATAAGACCACTCCCATTGAACCAATTAACCAATAAGCACACTCTCATTTAACCAATTAACCAATAAGACCACTCCCATTTAACCAATTAACCAATGAGCCCACTCTCATTTAACCAATTAACCAATAAGACCACTCTCATTTAACCAATTAACCAATAAGACTACTCTCATTTAACCAATTATCCAATAAGACCACTCCCATTTAACCAATTAACCAATAAGCCCACTCTCATTTAACCAATTAACCAATGAGCTTACTCTCAATTAACCAATTAACCAATAAGACCACTCTCATTTAACCAATTATCCAATAAGACCACTCCCATTTAACCAATTAACCAATAAGACCAACTCTCATTTAACCAATTGTCCAATAAGACCACTCCCATTTAACCAATTAACCAATAAGACCACTCTCATTTAATCAATTAACCAATAAGACCACTCTCATTTAACCAATTAACCAATAAGACCATTCTCATTCACTCACAAGTCCCTATGTACTTGAATGTCCTGGATCAGTCATACACTCTTAAAAGAGCTTCTTCAAGAGTTCTTTAGTAAAGAAAATGGCTCTATAGCACCTTTATTCTATAGGTTCCTTTATTATTACTAGTTTGACATCGTAAAGCAGACCCCTTTTGGGGCTATATAGAACCATTTTCACAAAGGTTCTGTATCGAACCATCTACAACAAAAGAGTTATTTCAATGTTCTTGGTTCTATTTCAAACTATTTTCTTGACTAAAGAACTCTTGATACTTTTTGACACTAGGTGGTCCAATTGGTCTGGTTTTATGTCCCTAGTGGAGATTGTGGTCCAGGTTCTAATTGGTAAAGGCTGAGATATGTAAATGCTCTCTGTTCAGATTGGCTGTCCTGTTTGTTTCTCATTGACAAAGCCATTCTGTAACATCATTCCTCATAACTTCAGTATTAATGGACAGAGCTAATTAATTAATTAATAACGCTGTTAAGGCATTTAAATTTTTCTGAGGCTGCACTGACTGTACGAGCTGATTCAGAGCTGATTTCAGATCAGTAAGAATTCATTAATGACCTGTTTATACAAAGGAAAAATACAACTCTACTGATGTGGGCCCCTGATGTGGGTTTCTTGTTCAAAATGAGTTTTAGAGTCTAACAGAGTAAAAATCTGCATACAGCATGAATTCAGCAATAACAGACATCACACTCTTAAAGGAGAAGCGCAAATTAAATAGCAGAAATGGTGTCCACCAAGGGGTGGAGCATCATCTCAGTCTAAAGCTGGTTTAAACACCTGCTGGCTTGTAGAACTTTACAAAAATCTAAGTATCACCCTAAAACCCAGCTGTGCGGAGAGGACATCAAACAAGTTTTTTTGGGAACTTCTTTAAAAATCAGCTGATTCCCTCTTTTAGTTTTTACAGTCCTCGGTTGTACTGACCCAGTTTAAAAGTGCTTACGTGAAGGTTCTTCTTCTGTACAGAAGTTCCTGTGCTTAGTGGTCTGTGAGTGGTGAAGCTGTGAGTGGAGCTTCTCAACATGGGCGTGGTTAATTCTAATGAATGCAAAGCCAAATCTGAGCATCCATCCATCCATTATCCCACCTGCTAAATCCTTATCAGGGTCGCGGTTAGTCCCCTACCCCCTTGCTGGGCGCAGGACAGGGCATTACACTATTCAGCCAAGCCAAGGGCAGGGCGCCAACCCATCACTGGGTGCACATACACATGCACACACATGGTCAATCTAACCTCCACGTTTTTGGACTGTGGGAGGAAACTGGAGTCCTCGGAGGAAACCTACGCACACACAGGGAGAACATGGAAACTCCGCTCAGATGGGGACTCGACCCCAAGACCTCAGCACTGAGAGGCGAACATGCCAACCACCCAGCCACTGTGTCACCCCAAATCTGAACAGCTTGTTGAATTTTATGCTTTCAGGCCAGGCCCCTGACTGGGTTGTCTTATTTCACAGTTTTTGGGTTGGTAGATACTTCAGTGGATGTGCACAAAGACAGAAAAAGTGAATTTTGCATGACTCCCCTCTAAGGCCTGTATTTTTAATGCTTTTGTGCTCATCTTCCTCCCTCTCTCACAATGTTAAACTTTCGTCCTGCTGTTTCATGCTCCTGTTTGCTGTGTCTGCACTAAAGGTTTTGAAGGTTTAATGGCGTCCCGCTGGTGCTCCTCTGCCTCGCTTTAATGCCTTTCCAAGCAGGAATCGTTCTGAAATATTGCCAATATGTTTTGCAGCTCACTATTGATTTACATGTGTAATTTGCAGGAATCCCCCAGACGTTTTATTCGCAATATGCAGAGATATTGACATTGTACTTAGCTCAGTAAACTGTTTAGATTTTCCAGCAGGCGAAATAAAAGGCCAGCAGCGTCTCACAACTTCATTAGAGTAATTATTAATTAGAAACTCTCTCCCAGGAGTGAAAATGGAATAACTGACTGCAGCCATGCATGATGCAACACAATCTAAGCTTCCTTACGCAGGCAAGGGAATTCTGCGGCCCTCGGTCTATAGGAACAGACTCTAACATAGCCTATGAATACACTTATACATTTTCCAAGTTTTAAGATATTCTTTCTCATAAATACACATTATATGTGAATATTATTCTGTTCCAAGTGCTTCTGCACATGCATGCTGATTCTCATTCATATACATTACAGTCAGTTTGTATCTATTATGTATACGTCTGCAATAAAATCTCAAACCTTACTGCAGTAACTGACTCTCCTGAAGGCTTTACACCAGATGTTGGAGCATTTGCGGTGAGAATTTGATTGTTTTCAGCTATGAGCATTACTGAGATCAATTCTGGATCTCCAACTAATCCCAAAGGAGCTCCAGAGAAGTGCTGGGGGGTTTTATATACCTTTAGATGACACTTAGTGCTGGCCATGGTGATCAGTCCTACTAGCAATGCTTTTCTATGGAGATTATACAAGCAGGACAAATGTATTGGGACACCTGCTCTCTACTGTCCAGGGAAGCCACAAAAGAGTTAGTGAGGTCAGGATGTTGGATGATCACCTCATCTCAAAAGAATTGGATGGGAGGCTTTATACCCCTCTAGCCCACACCTGGCATAGACATGGTGCCACGTTTAGTCCTATTCCATTGGCAGTGCTTCTCTACAGAGACTAGAATGAATGAGTTAAGTCGTTTAACAGATGATCAGTAGTGACTGTAGTTGTCTGACACTGCAGGGTTGGTGAGGATTATTGTACAGACAGGACAGGTTAATACTGGGACCAGTGAGTGACCAGAAGTGCTCCATCTGTCCCCCTCTGGGCCCGTGTGGGTGCCTGTAGAGGGTGCTGCTCAGAGCCTTCTGACCCTCTGCAGAACTCTAACTCTCAATCTCTCTCTCTCTCTCTCTCTCTCTCTCTCTCTCTCTCTCTCTTCTGTTTGTCCTCTCTCTCCTTTCACTCTCTTCTCTCTCTCTCTGACCCTCTTCTCTCTTTTACTCACCTTTCTTTCTCCTCTCTCTCTCTCTCTCTCTCACTCCTCTCACTCTCTTCTCTCTCTCTCTCACTCTCTCTCTCACTCTCTCTCGCTCTCTCTCTCTCACCCCCTTCTCTCTTTTACTCACCTCTCTTTCTCCTCTCTCTCTCTCTCTCACTCCTCTCTCTCCTTTCACTCTCTTCTCTCTCTCTTTCTCTCTCTATCTATCTCCCTCCCTCTTATCTCGGACTTTCTCTCTTTTTTCTCTCTCACTCTCCTCTAACTCTTATCTCTCACTTTCTCTCTTTTCTTTTACTATAATTTCTCACTTCTCTGTTTCTCTCTTTCTCTCTCCTTTCACTCAATCCTCTCTCTCTCTGTTCTCTCTCACTCTCCTCTAACTCTTATCTCTCACTTTCTCTGTTTTCTTTTACTTTCATCTCTTTCTTCTCTGTTTCTCTTTCTCCCCACACTTTCCTTTCACT
>BRDA01066653.1:0-19527 GCA_036984385.1 Crenuchus spilurus | reverse complement strand
GTCACAGACTGATTTCAGAGTAATGAGTGTATTAAATATAGACACAGTGTTATATATAAAGCTGGGTGACCACTGGTGGTAAATCAGCCGTGGTTCTGTGCCATGCTGTAACAGAGGGTGGACACGTGTAGGCGTGTGTGGGATGAGGAAAGTGTGAAGACTAGAGACGTGGAGGAGGAAGAGGAGGAAGACACAGAGTACAGGGCTACATTAGAGCTGAGTGTATCACAACTAAACTGATGTATAATTACTCACCATCACTACACTGAGCTTTGCTGCACTGACTGAACTCAATCATGTGTGCACATCATTTAATTTATTTACTCTGTGCCGTAGTTCAGTATTTCTCTAATACAACATCCTGTCTCAGTGCAGCAGACCTGATCAACACATTTACATTAAGCACACCAGATTACAATCGCTCACCAGAAATCACTATTATTCTATGAACATGTGTATAAATTAAATACTAGACAAACATCATGTCAACGTTAAACTGTGTGTTTAAACTGTGTTTCTCAGCTGGTTAATGAGCCTCTGAACTGAGCTGCTCTGGACTTTCTGCTGCTGCTGGGTCGGCAAAGTTGCTGCTTATGTTTTGCAGTCAATTAAATTTTAATGGAAACAAAAGATAAGATCCATAGTGCTGAGGAGAACACTCCTGCTCTGTGGGTCAGGTGTCATGAGTTATTTATACCTCAGCACCAGATACGAGACAGCCGCTGGAATCAGAATAACACAAAATCTGAATAATACACCAAAAGTCGGGTCAACACAAGGCCAGGTCAGCCAGTAGCAAGAGAACACTGTAATAACACAAAGTCCAAAACCACACACACACCTCCTGACCCAGCTCTGCATCCTAAAGACTGGGGCTTCATTCTGCTGTGTTTAACCTCCTGATCAGTAGATGGCAGTGTGGTAATCTGTGGTAGCTTTGGCAGGTGATAAGTCCTGCTGGAAAAGGAAATGGGCATCTCTGTAAAGGAAGCATGAAGTGCTGTAAAATCTGCTGGTAGGTGTTGACTTTGGACCAACAGCAGCAGCTCAAACCATCACAGACTGCAGAACCTGCACACTGGACTTCAGACAGCTCGGACTGTGTGTCTCAGACTCTAGGAGCTGATTTACTAATGAAATGTAAACAGAGGACTTTGTACTGAGTAACAGTCCAGTTCTGGTTCTGCTCAGTCCAGGTCAGACACTTCTGTTTCTTCAGTGAACACAGTGACTGTGTAGAACATCAGAACATTTCAGACTGTCTACATCACTAAACTGATTTATCTCTGAAGCAGGTCTGTTGTCTGGGGTTCTTTAAAGAACCTTTTAAAATGGGTTCTCCTGCTGTGTACATTCTGCACATCACACACACACCCACACACACACACTATTGTTTCTTTACTGAACACACTGAGAGGAAAGAGTCATGTGACACTGGGCAGGTTTGATTTTTAGTATAAACTTGTTCTCTGTAAACTTATTTTGATCAACACGTAACCTTTTAGATCAGTACCAGTACCAGTACCGTGTTCTTGTCTGTAAGTCTGTTATGTGTTTGTGTAAAGAGAGCGAGAGCTGTCGACAGATGTTCAGGTGTGGGCTCAGACCTGTGAGATGGGGATGGGGTAAGGTCCTGGCAGGTTCTCCTGCAGTCTCACCGGGTCAGGAGAGGCCCAAGTGTTCCCAGTCACCTCCACCAGCACAGTTCCGGTAGAGAAGAAAGCGTTGGCCTTCCCTCCCATGTCCTGCACCATCACTGAGAGCTTATAGCGGCCGCACATCTCCGGGTCCAGCGTGGAGGCTCCTGCAGTCCAGACAGACAGAAGTTTAGTTTAGTTCTGGGCTGACGTTGATCTGCTTTAGGACTTGTTGAAGATCTGAAGATGTTTTTGGTCTTTTCTGCAGAAATGATGCTGAAGGGTTTTAAGCACTGCTCACTGATGTCTGTTAAAGAGAGAAAAGCTGTAGTTTATAATAAATGAGATTGTTCATGTTGAGCAGATTTCAGGTTTAAACCTCAGTGAAGCTGTTTTATTTTAGGGTTTAGTCATGTTTATACAGAATATTAAGACTACAGAAGGGTTCATTGTGTATAAAGCTGAATGTCTGACTCTGTCCCAGGCCTGTAGGTCAGATACCTGTTTTGTGCTGCCCGCAGGGGGTCTAGTGCAGAGTAAAACCTAAAACAAACACAGTATTAATGTATTCAATGATCTGCTGGGTGACTGTAATGGCATATTAAGCCTCTGAGTCTGCCTCAGTTCCTCTGCCAGGCTGTTCTGATTGGCACTGGACCCTGAATCGACTGAGCTGACCTGGTGTTGATGATCTTGATGAGTCAGTGGTGTTAAACAGTTGTGCCTGAGTCTTGGCATGACTCTCTAAAGCCATTCTCAGACAAAGCATTTCAGAAAAATGAGGAGGAGGTGGTGTATAACTTAGTTAATGAGGCAATTAGTGACTTGACTGAGTGACGGGTAGAGGCTGAAGAGGGCGGGGCTATTCACTTCACAGTAAAACAAGAGAAGATGCAGGACGAGAAGCTGAGCTAACCTGTGTCCAGAAATAGCAGAAGAGCAGATCCCCTGTGTGTGTGTGTGTGTGTGTGTGTGTGTGTGTGTGTGTGTGTGTGTGTGTGTGTGTGTGTGTGTGTGTGTGAGAGACACTAAAGGACTGTGAATAGGAGATAATAGTCTATAAACAACCTCAATAAATATTTTTTGGAGAGCAGTGACTTTCTCCTTACAACCCTGCCATGCACACCATTGTTGTTCAGTGTTCTCCTGATGGTGGACTCATTTGTGACCTCGCTGTCTATTACACGCCTTGCTCTTGGAGTGATCTTTGTTGGTCGACACTCCTGAGGAGGTAACAGTGGTCCTGAATTTCCTCCATTTGTACACAATCTTTCCGACTGTGGATTGGTGGAATCTAAACTCTTTAGAGCTGCTCAGAAATCTCTTTTGTGACATGATACACTTCCACAAACATGTTGTGAAGATCAGACTCTGATAGATCTCTGTTCTTTAAATAAAACAGGTGCCACTCACACCTGATTGTCATCACACTGACTAAAAACACCTGACTCTAATTTCACCTTCAGATTAACTGCTAATCCTAGAGGTTCACATACTTTTGTTTCTCACAAATATGTCATATTGGATTATTTTTAGTGCTGGCACTAGGCATTCGGAGGCACCAGGCGCTTAACCCCTCCACCCCCCCCTCAATCCTCCCCCCACCCCCAGAGTGCAATTTCTAAAGGGTTCACAAACTTTCAAGCATCCCTGTATAGTTTGTGATGAATTCTTCTTGAAGCACACACACAGTATTCAGCACTGATGTCTTGTGTGCTGGAGAGTAAACAGTTGCACTAAAGTCTATAAACATTTATTTCATTATCACACCTGCTTAATCCTTATCAGGGTCGCGGTTAGTCCCCTACCCCCTCACCGGGCGCAGGGCAGGGCATTACAGTAGTCAACTAAGCCCAGGACAGGGCGCCAGTCCATCGCTGGGTGACACACACACACGCACACACTTTTAGAGTACCCAATTCACCTGATCTCCATGTTTTTGTACTGTGGGAGGAAACCGGAGACCCCGGAGGAAACCCATGCAGACACGGGGAGAACATGGAAACTCCGCTCAGATGGGGACTCGAACCCAAGACCTCAGTGCTGAGAGGCGAACGTGCTGACCACTAAACCACCGTGCCGCCCAAAGTCTATAAACATCTTGTGTGAGACACCATCACTGAGCTAAAGAGTGTGACACTGTACTACCTCACACTTGTAGTATCTGAGTGTTTGTTGCCGAGTCTGAACGGACAGAACCTGGAGAATTTGTGCTCTGAAATGAAATCATCTTAGTTCATTAGAGATTAATTAGAGAAGTTAATCATGTGGATAATCGCTCATTACCGTCCTCGGTGAGAGCCACCTCTCCTGTGATGGTGTCGATGTTGAACATGTGGCTGGCCGGGATGCGGGGCGTCTGGTCCAGGAGCCTGAAGCGCAGGTCAGCGTGGGCGGTGCTGCGATCATCACGGTCCAGGGCCTCCACCTGCATAAAGGGGATCCCTGGTGGACAGAAGACGCAGCTGTTGAAGTTTGGATAACGTGACTTTATCCTCACTAAGGGCGCATCACTTCAGCCCAAAGTAAACAGATGATGTAAAGGACTGTAATGAACAAACAGGACTTTGTGTATCGTCTGCTTCTGTTACAGACCCACATCACTGCCTGATGAAGATATTTAGGGAACAGATGCAGCAGACAAATGGATCTGTAACCATGACATTAAGCTTTGCTTTGATAAAAAAATCTCCATTTCTCTTTGGATGCGTCTTGTACTGGCAGACCTCCCAGCTGGGTCTGGTTTTGCACCACAGATGGGTTTATTAGATCATATCAGATCTTATGTTCACTGTATTGTGTAATCTGAGACACTTTAGCTGTTAAAGTTTATATTTAAATGTTGAATTTTAATATAAAATCACCTGTTAATGACTGTGAACCTCAGTAGCTCCATCCATCCAGGGATGAACTCGGTCTGAAGCCTTGATGGCACTTCCTTCCTTTCAGCTGATCAGTTTTGCATTCAGTAAGCACATACACAGATCAGCCATAACATTAAAACCACCTTCACTCTGTCTATTTTAGCTGCACTGATCAGCACCACCACAGTGAAGGTATTATTTGGGTGTTGGATCATTCTCAGTGACCCTGATGTGGTGGTGGTGTGTTAGAGTGGACCGTTCTGATAATGTTTTAAACACTAAACAACTTTACATGACACACTTACCTCCTGTCAACACGACGGCTGCATCTCTCTCTGCTTCAGGGTTACCAGGTCCAGCAAAAATATCCAGCCCAATGTCAGTCTAAAACCCGCCCTTCAGAAGCTTAAACTAGCCCAAAATATGTCTGTCACACGTTTGAAGCAAATGGCAAAACAACTGTGAATGTACGACTTATCAGTCCATCAAATCTTTTTCTTTTTCCCAGTTCTTGCAATACCACCTCCCGTATTTTTCCCCATTTACCTGGCATATTAGCTAGTGACTGTTTTCTCTTCACCCTCTCTCTGTCTCTGTCTCTGTCTCTCTCTGTCTCTCTCTGTCTCTCTCTGTCTGTCCCTGTCTGTCCCTGTCTGTCCCTGTCTGTCTCTGTCTGTCTCTCTCTCTCTCTTGGCTATCTTTCCTTATATTGTTATGTTCTCTTCGTTGTTATTGTTGTATTCAAACTTCCTTAGTGTCGACTTATACATGTTTGCCTGCCGTGTTGAAGTAATATCCTAGGCAACAGCCACTTTTTCGTTGTTTTTTTTTTTTTTTTGCCGGCTGTGGTAATTTTTAAAAGTAGCCCAAAAAACACACCCCGCCACCCTTGAATTTTCACCCGCGACTGGATTTTCAAACAAGCCCAATTTGACATGAAAACCGCAAACCTGGCAACTCTGCTCTGCTTCACTCTGATTGGTTTAGAAGAGGTGGGTTTAATGTTCTGGCTCTCTGTGAGTATCTGTACTGAGAGGGAAGAAAGCTCAGTCATGTCTGATGAAGCCTCTGAAGATTCTGATACAAAAGCAAGGCTGAGCTCATCACTGGATGGATGGATGGATGGATGGATGTAGCTGCTGAGGTTCATTATAAACTGATGAGCGAGATGAGCAGAAGACCTTGCAGGAGCTGCGGTGTGTTTCAGATGTTGGAGGGATGTTTTTGTATTTTTCACATTCAGAGGGGCTCAGCGGTGTCCGGTGCTGTGAATGAACTACGCTGAGCGTTATCTGATAAACTCCTCCCACCTTTCAGCAGACCCAGCTGCACAGAGCCCCTCATGCTCTCCTCCAGGAACACCGGCACGTTGTCGTTCTTGTCGATGACGCACACCTCCACTGTGAAGCTCTGAGGATGCAGTGATGCTGTGAAGGACACCTGTGAGAAGAGTGCAGACAGGTTCAGTGGTCACATGACCTTTTCCAGGCCGAATAGTCGGTTGCTGGAGCCCAAAGCACAGTAATCATCATCTTAACCAGGGTGACTGAGTCCACAGTGACCTCTCCTCACCACTGTGGATCTGATGCAGAATGATAACTGATATTTAATGTGTCTGGAATGTTACACTGTAATGTGCAGAGTTTTAGCTTCAGGATTTCTTGTTAAAAACAAGAAGCACTTTTATTCATCTCTGCACTCCGAGAGCAGTGGAGGGACGGGTGTCATACTGCAGTGCTAACAGTGCCAGTCTACAGGACCTTCTCCTCAGAACTGAGGCTGAAACTGATGGACAGGGACCACCGGCGGGTTTCACAGCTTGTGAATGAAAATCTCTTCACTTCCAGACAAGAATTACTTCTAGAAGTCAACGCAGGTCCTTCACAAGCAGTTTCTGAGAGAACTCTCCACAGAGACCTGCAGAGCATCAACATATGGAGAGGAGTGAGGCCTTCAGCCTTGTGTGCTAATGTTTCGGTCCTCAGACCCACTTCTCCAACCTTTAGGCCATGACTGCTGTCTTCTACTTCATCTGAGCCTTGAGTTTACCAAGAAAACTAGACGTTTGCCCATGTGTTAAGCCCCCAGCCGGTCAGGAGTGCCCACCTGTAGGGAGTATGATGGCTGCTTTTCTCGGTCCAGTGGTTTGAGGGCGTACAAGAATCCAGACTCCACTCCAAAAATGCCCTCATCATCCCCGTTCACCATCAGATCAGTGTACGTTAAAGGCAGGTCGGGCAGCTGTGGGGGAACAAAAAGCACAGAGATAAAGAACTCCGTACAACATTGTGTGATGAGATTTGGCAAACAGGCAACATAAAGTTACAAACGAGACATTTCTTCAATAATTTAACCCACATGTTTAAAATCCTCCCAGTTTCAGAATAAAATATTTGGTCAGTACTGAGTAACCCGCTGGGGTCTGTTTAAGTCTTTTGGTTCTTGTTTGGAGGATTTTCATCCTTTAAATTTTCCACCAGTGATTCCTCAGCTGGACACCTTCTGACCTTGAGGTTTGATGTGAACTGAATAAATGTCTCTTTGACTCCCATCCTGACTCCTTACTGCCTCTGACTCACTGGTGTGGGTGGTTTGAGGAGACTGTCTGGATCAGATCTTCACTGCAGATGGTTCTGTTGAAGAAGCACCACAGCTGTCATCCTTTGTTAGGTCTGACAGTGGGGTTTAGGTTCTGCAGCTGACGGGCCATCTCGTCCAGTCACTTTGCTTGTGTTGCTGTGTTGCTGTGACAGATAACATTGTGCTGGAGTCACGCTGGAAACAGGGTTAGGATGGAGCGAGCTGTCAGACTCTGTCCTGCACTATGGAAATATGCCTCCTCCTCCCCCCCCATGGCTGCAGGGACGGCTGCTGCTGACAACAATAAGCCTGTTTTACTGTTGGCACTATGGCACGTGTGATTGCTGGGTTAAACTTGGCATGGGGTGGCATATGCATGGTGCCAAAGCTTGTCCCTACTGAACAAGGCACATGTAAGGTATGAGGCCTTGCATACCACATTACAGACTTACTGACTAAAGATGTCGGCTTACTGAAAACCCAAAACCTTTAACGTGTTTTTTCAGGCCGTGTGTGTGTGTGTGTGTGTGTGTGTGTACATCAGCCTTAAAACATTTATTTAAGTGCCAAAAACAGAAAAACAGAACTTTTATAACTGATCTGCTGCGTTTCCTAAGAGTTTACATCTGAATGATCTGAGTGTGTTTATACAGAAAATGAGCTCTAACGTCGGAGCTTCCTGACTTTGTTCTGTAAAGCACTGAATGGATGTGATGCAGGTCCACTTCAGCACTGCTCAGTTCTGTTTGTTTGGGGCTCAAACATCAGCTCATGACGGACGGTTAATTTGAAGCAGAATCTTTAGTGATCAGCTCAGAATAGTCAGAAATGAACAAGCTGAGTAGAAGTGACTCCTCCCATTGTGGGTGGAGCTTAAAAGACAGTCCTGAAGCTCTGAATGGGAGGAGGAGCCAGCAGACAGACTCAGACTATTAAACAGGTTAATGGAGTTTATAATGTGTTGTTCAGATGCTCATATTCAATGTTTTAGATTCAGTGTTTTTGTGATGACATTATACACACACGACATCTACACGACAGCACTTCAGCTCCGCCCACTCACACTTGGGTTATATTGAATTTTTCCATCTAGAATTCTTGATTGAGGCAGAACACATGGAAACCAATCAGAACAGGAGTAATTTGCATAGCATTACACAGGTCAGAGCAACAAAACTAGCTCTCAGCACGGTGCCAGACTGTGATTAAACCCTAATTACTTGATTTGAAGGACTGTTTCGTGTGGATGTAGAAGAGTCGGAGCCTGTAAAACAGGGTGTTTGGTTTACTTCTTTACCCAAACGATGGAGAATAAGTTTAACACTAATGACGATCTGGTGATGACATGTGGATTAAATATACTTCAGTATGATGTTACAGCATGTGCTGAAAATGTCCCAGCATGCAGTTCTTTTCTCTTGATTAGGTGGTGATGTGGTCTGTATGGAGCAGTGTTCTGTCTTCTGAATGGTGTTCAGTGCATCCACACCATGAACACTTCCTCCTGTCCTGTGCACTGATACGTTATACACAGGGGCGGATTTAACCAACACAAAAACCACGCAATTTCTTGGGGCCCCGGAGATCAGGGGGCCCCCTGCTGGCCAAAAGAGGTTGGCAAAAGAAAGACCGTTTTGGTTCTCTGCTGATTTTTCCGTCCAAAATCAGTGTTACGCTATATTAAACAGAGACAAGTCGAGCACTAGGACCCAGCAAAAAACAGCCACTCAGTCGGACGCCTGTTTCTCTTTAGACTGCTCACAAGCTCATCGGCTCTGTTCTTGCTAACGTGTGATTGGCTGTCCCAGCGGTCACTCTGTCAGCATCTGGACTTTCAAACCATCCGTCCGTCCATTATCACACCTGCTTAATCCTCATCAGGGTCGCGGTTTAGATTTGGCCTGTAGGCCGTGTTCACCTGCTTCTCTCTGTGTGTGTGTGTGTGTGTGTGTGTGTGTGTGTGTGTGTGTGTGTGTGTGTGTGTGTGTGTGTGTGTGTTACATGCCTCTAAGTGTAATTATCAAAATAATTCAGAACTTCTGCTTATTTTTACTCAGAAATGAGGTATAATTATATGTAAATGAGGTCTATTGACCATACAGTCCAAACATAAGTGTAACATTTGTGTTAATGAATCTGAGTGAAGTTGATTATCAGGGTGTAACACAGAATTGGGTGATAATTTCTTATTACATGATTTTAACAGTTTATTAATATTTACTCATTAATATTATTTTATTTTAATAATAATAATAATAATTTTTATAGTTACTATTAATAATATACTAATAATAACTAGTAACTCCTAATAAAATACTATGAATAATAATGTTTAAGTAATGTTTAAAATGTATGTATAACAATTAATATTAATTAATAATCAATAATAATAATTAAATTTGTTTAAGCCTGTACCGCACCATAACCATAAAAAAGAATCTGTTTGATCAGGGCCGCCAGACATGACATCCGCCTCAGGTTATACAGCACTTAAATGTCCACGAGGATAACTGAGGACCTTAATGTCTCACTGCAGTGACAGGTGCCCGATGGAGACAGTGTCAGCCTCCACTCAGAAAGCTGCGGATATTAGTGATCACAAGTGAACAGAACCTGCACTGTAATCATGCATGTCGGTCTTATTCACACAGACTGAGCTTTATTTCATCACCAGATCTTCAGCAGTGTTACAGATGTGCAGTGGTGTTACAGATGTCTCTGTCTCTCTTGTGTTACGGATGTTCAGGTACAGAAGCAGACAGGACACTCAGTGCTATAGAAACACTGAATAACCACCATGTACATCAGTGCAAACCTTCACACACCTCATTAACATGGACTGGCAGAGTGTTCTGAAAGACCGAGTCCACTACACTCTGATTCTGATCCTTTTGCTTCCAATTAAAGTGTCGGAGGGAAACAGCACTGCAGCCGAGACCGACCTGCCCGTCACCCACATCTCTGACAGACGACTGCGGTGTTGGACGCAGGACGGCTGGCGGCTGAGCTTTTGTGCAGGAGCTCCATTTTTAGTCCTGATGACGAGGGACCGGTGCGTGAGCAGCTCATAATTACACCTTCAGCTCTCAGAGAAATGAAGGACGTGTACAAAAGCCACTTTTCAGCTCCTTTTCTCCTTTTGACGCTTGAGAGCAATCTTTAATACATCTCTCTCTAAACGGCTCTGATTCATAACAGAGCGGCCAATAACGGTCCTCATTTAGGACAAAAAGGAGGTAAAAATCGTCCTTCCACTGTGACCTGTGACGCTTTTAGTGACATCAGAGAATGAACTGTAAACTCAGTGTGATGCTGCTGTTCAGTTCTGTCTGTAACGTGTGATAAGAGCACTTTTCACTACTGTGGACCCCCAGCAGAGCTTTATGACACTGAGCTCAGAGCTGTAATAACATCATCACCAACGACGACTCAAACCACCTCTTTCCATCTTTCCCACGGCTCTCACAATGTTCTCTTCAGCTCTTCAGATGATCAGAACAAAGAGGCCCGTTCAGCCGGACCCGCACTGAGAGCTCAGGTCCGTTTGTTTGGGACTTAAACGTCGCCACTTGTTGTAACTGAAGATGTAACTCTGACTCCTCCCTCTCTCCCCCTCAAATCAGCTGACATCATATTCACAACCAATAAAACGTCTCACTGATGTCAAACATTGCCAGAATGTTCGTGTTTGTCTAACTGGGATGTTCTAAAAAGGTTATAAGGCAAACCATTATGATGTCACACGTTTTCAGAACATTCCAGGAACATTGTATCTGTAACGTTACAGGTGACTGTTCCTGGAACCTTTTAAAAATGTTGCTGAACGTTCTTTTAACGTTCTCGGTGAGCTGGGTTCTCGGTGAGCTGGGTTCTCTGTGAGCTGGGTTCTCTGTGAGCTGGGTTCTCGGTGAGCTGGGTTCTCGGTGAGCTGGGTTCTCTGTGAGCTGGGTTCTCGGTGAGCTGGGTTCTCGGCGAGCTGGGTTCTCTGCTAGCTGGGTTCTCTGCTAGGTCATTAGTGAGGAGACTTTAGTGGCTGATGGTGGTGATGATGGTGTTAATGTGTGAACATGAGTTCATGCTCAGTGTACAGATGTTAAGTAAACCTGTGGACGTCATGTAGACGTTGTAGATGTGAGGAGCTCCTGTACGGTTCGTTCAGCAGGAGATTAGAGACACGGTGTCGCCTGAGCTCACCTTGGTCAGGTACCAGGGGAAGATACCATCATAGTTTTCTGGAACACCGATCTTAAGGTGCGCCGCCTCGGTGCCCAGAACAGTCAGAGTCAGCACCAACTAAAACAGAGAGAGAGCTAGAGCTTATCATCTCAGAACATTATGACCATCTCATTTAGATCACACAGCTGCATTTTACAGACTGTAGTCCATCAGTTTCTCTGTTTACTCTGTTGTTCTTCAGTGTTCAGGACCCCCCACAGAGCTGCTGGATCATTCTGAGTGACACTGACATGGTGGTGGTGTGTTAGTGTCACTACTGGAGTGAAAATAGTGCAGCAACCAGTCAACAGCATCAGGACTAGAGGACCAACACACACTGTGCTGAGCTGCTGTCTCTGACTTTACATCTACAAGACCAACAAGGCAGGTGTGTCTGATAGAGGACAGTGAGTGACACAGTGTTTAACATCTCCAGCAGCTCTGACACACCACCACCACATCAGTGTCACTGAGAATGCTCCTCCTGCTCTGTGGGGGGTCCTGAACACTGAAGAGTAAACAGAGAAACAGATGCTCTACAGTTTGTAAAGTGCACCTGTCTGCTCAGTGGAGCCCAAACTGACAATGACAGAGATGTCATAATCAGTCAACAGGTGGTCATAATGTTTTGTAATGACAGTTTAAACAAAAGAGAGTGGTTTTAGGTTCTGGGGTGTGTTCCTGATTTGCTGTACTGACACTTAAACAACAGCCTTAAAGAAGCCTCTGATGAGTCAGAACCTTCTTCTTCTAATAAACTTTATTTATTTATTTATTTATTTATTTATTTATTATTAAGTAAATAGTTATTTAGAGGGTGACGACTAAACAGTGCAGAATATTCTTCCTCGTTGAGCGGTTCTGTTCTGTTCTGTTGGGCTGTTTCTGGGTGTGAGGGGATGCTGTACAGGTCTGTGTGTGTTCAGTTTGTCTGTACTGAAGGTGGTTTTGGTTGGGATGCAGTTTTAAAACTCTGACTTTCTCTTTTCCTCAAACTACCGGTTCTGCCTTTCCTGGTTAGCTCATTAAAAAGCTCTGCTCTGATTGGCTGTTCACAGCTGGACTGCTGTGGTAATGACAGTAGTGACGGTAAAGCTGAGGTCAGAAAAGAGACCATCTGCCCGACCTCACCTGAGAAACACACCTGTAACAGTGGCAGCTACTACTGACTGGTTGGTTGGTTCTGATTGGATGGTTGGTTTTGTTTATTTGGTTGGTTCTGATTGGTTGGTTGGTTGGCTCTGATTGGTGGGTTGGTTCTGATTGGATGGTTGGTTTGGTTGGTGTGCTCTGATTGGTTGGTTGGTTGGTTTGGTTGGTTGGTTTGGTTGGTGTGCTCTGATTGGTTGGTTCTGATTGGTTGGTTCTGTTTTGTTGGTTTACAGCCCAGGTGTAACATTAAAAAGTTTTTACACTCATCTTCTTTTGTTTCTGTGTCCAGGGCAGCTGTAAACTTTAGCTTTTTGTTGTTTTTGGTATTTTTGATGCAGATGCTGAACAGGTACCAGAAAAAGGTTTGAAATCAAACACATTCTGCTGAAATGAGAGGAGAGCTGAGGAAACACAGAGAGAGAGGAGAGACAAGAGGTGCACGGTATGGAAGAGAAGTGTGAGAGAGAGGAGCTGAATGGAGAATTAAACTGTTATTAATTGAATTGATGGTGTTGGGAGGATGTTTAATTTACAAACAATAAACTTCATCATAAAATTTCTATTGTTTATTAAATGTTTTCATGTCAACTCTAGAACATTACACACACTTTTACTCCAACAGAAGACTTACATTCAGTGTTCTGATCCGTGAAGACATCTTATCCACTGTGGCTTATTGTCTGGTGAAGAGACATTCAGTAAAAAAGCATTCATAATAATAATTCGTCATTAATAATAATGTGTAATTAATGTTTTTATAAAGACAGAATTTAAAGAAAAAAGGTCATTTCTTAATTTAAGTGCTGCTGTTGACGGTGCTGCTTCATAAAAACTTTAGAGTATCATAAAGTTCATTTGTGCTCATCATTTAATTGATAAATATAAACTGTGATGTTTTATATTTATTACACATGAAGACACATTTCAGACTTGTTTTAATGTTGTTTGAATAATAATTTACTTCTTTAATAAAATATTCTAATCTGAGATTCTGGATTTCTGATCATCATGAAAACATCAAAAACGAATTAATATTAATTATTTGAACTTTCTGACTTTAATTATTTGAAGTTTCTCACCAGATTCTGACTGTTTTGATGTTCAGAGTCGTTTGCTTTGAGGACTGTATGAAGTTCTGAGCACATTAAGGGCTTTTAAAGGTTCCTGGAGGCACTTTTAAGGGTTGACTATTTGAACACAGACTTTTCCTTCGTTGATGGTTAAAAAGACTAAATTAGAGTCTGTAGATGAAATCAGACTGAAGTGGAAAATCAAAGCTCTCAGAATGAAATGAAGGACAATACTAAGACCTGAAACTCAAAGAGGTCCTGAAGCTCTGAATGTCTAACAAATATCTACCAACTAAGTCCAGTATTTACTCAAATTAATCAACTCGCACACAAACGGTTCATTTCAGTAAGAAGTGTAGAACCTGTGCTGTCCTGGAGAACTCTCTCTTACCTTGTTCTAGACGTCTGTGGTGCTCCTGAATGAAGACTCGAATGCTGAGACGTGTGAGAGAACAGTGTCTACTTTCAATAAGTTTAATGTTTAACTCCTTTAATTTGACTCAAAGCCTCTTAACGACCTTGTTTCCTGTCGTTACACCTCCGCTCGGTTCCATGTCTGAATATGTATGAGGGAACGCGGCGTTAATGAGCACAGAACAGCCGAGCTTCATGTTTAATCAACGTTTTATTACAAAATCAATGTAAACATGTCAGAAAATCAACAATTCCAATCATATTAAATGGAAGTGCAAAAGAAAGATTAGTAACAGAACACCTCACAGACATGGGGGTTTATTGCTTCTACTGCTCAGTGACATCCCTCATTCCCACCCCGAGCCCGAGCCCGGTTCTGTGTGTCTGAGCTGAAGTACGAGCCTGCGCACTCAGATTCAAGTAAGTATGACCAGTGTTCACACAGGAAATGACTTGTGCTCGTTCTGATGAGAAGTGAACCCCACCGCTGAGAGTCCGTAAGCTACCGCGCTCACAAACACTCGTCCTGCTCCTGCCGCTGGGCCTCGAGAGCAGCGAGGAGTCAACGTCAGGCAGCAAAAGAACAGGAACTCTAAAAAAAAAAAGAAAAAGCTTCATGCAGGTCTGTCGGCGTCTGTCTGGTCTGTTTAAACAATAGTCTCTGTCCGTGGGGGGCTTTACTTTTGAACACACACAGCTTCCGGTCTGGTTTTGAGGGGCCGGTGGTGAGCGTCCTGGCTCAGAGCACCGACAGGTCATGGCAGGACTTGGACTTCTGCCTGAAGGCCATCTTCTTGTTCTTGCGGGCAACGATGCGGCCCAGGAAGCGCTTGGCCTTCTTGCTGATGCTCTCTCTGCGCTTGCAGTTGGCCATGCGGCGAGCGTTGTCCTCCTTGCTGTCCTTGCGCAGGCGGATCTGCCGGACGATGCCCTCGAAGAGCGTTCGCACGTTGTGATGCAGCGAAGCCGAAGTCTCGATGAACTTGCAGTCAAAGACAACCGCACAGGCGCTGCCCTCTGCACAGAGAAGGGGGGTCATTATGACGGACACTAGCGGGGCTGATTTCAGAACACACAGATTAATTTGCATGATTAAATAAACTGAATGAATATTAATGTGATCATACGCTACTTTCATAAAGAGAATATATTGTTTATATTGCCTCTGTTGTATTACTGTGTAATTGAATCAGTCTGGGTCAGGCTGTGAATCATTTCTGCGGCTCATATTGGAGGCTTTTCCTCATATCGGTCACCTACGAGTGCTTAGCTACCCGGGCAGAGGAGCTGGGGTATGTGAGGCAGATGCTGTGTGACTCACCTTCTACTGAAACCTCTCTGGAGCGCACCAGGTCACTCTTGTTGCCCACCAGGATGATGGGGATGTTTTCTGACTGCCGTGCCCGGCGGAGCTGGATGCGGAGCTCTGAAGCCTTCTCAAAGCTGGACTTGTCCGTCACTGAGTATACGATGATGTAGGCGTCACCCATACGCATGCATTGATCCTTCAGCCACTGGCTGTTGTCCTGTGGAGGGGCCGTGGGTTAATGTAACGTACACTAATGGTCGTGTAGAGTATGTCTGTTCTCATTGGTTCTAGGTTTACCAGCTCACCTGTTCCCAGACGTCATACAGCAGAATGTTCGCTTCCTCTTCATCGACGACGATTGATCTGTCATATGTGTTTCCTGAAACAATAAAAGAACCTTAATGTATGACCCAAATCACCTCTGACTGGCACGGTCAGCTCTGTCTGCGGGTAATGGATGCCATGCGGTCTGTACGAATACAGCCGTGATCAATATGGTCTGTTCACAGTACCTCTGGTGCCAATCAGCCTACATTTAAAGACATTCACTATACTCAGGCCAGCACTAAGCTTTTTATGTTCTAGATAACTCTGACCACCACCTAGCTGGCACACACCAGAACCAGACAACACTCAAAGGACATTTACCTGCATCCTCGCAGTCGTGGTTGTCCTCCACTCCTCCAAATATTCTGGCCAGGCTGGACTTGCCCACCCCATGCTCTCCCAGGAGGACGACCTTGTAGATCTGTGCCTCAGAGTCACTGCCGGAGGAGATGACCGAGTCTGAGGAGTCTGAGACGCAGCTGTGGCGGTGCTGCTCTCCGGGGCTGTAGGACGTGCACCGTGTGAGGCTGGACAGCTCTGCGGTCCGACCCGGGGCCGCCGTGGAGCGCAGCTCCCGATCATCCACTGGCATGCTCCTCCTGTGAAGGCTCTGGAGGTGGACGGGGAATGGCACGCTGCCTCTCCTCTTCTCCATGTTCCTCAACTTGTCATCTTTGTTCAGTGTCATGGTCCTCCGCACCTGTCTGCGTGACACAAGCCTGTTAGAGCGTTCGAGTGGACACACCTGGAGCTCATACACCCTCAACTCTTATAATCATACAGACATCACAGAGTTTAACAGCATAACTTGCTCAGGATTAGGACTAAAACATCCTTACAGAACCAGCCCAGAGATCAACCTACATGGAGAGGCGTCTGCGAGAAGGGAAAATTCCAAAAGCTCCGGAAAGGAAAGTCCTTGAGATCTGTGCTTTGCGCTGTGGCTCCTTTTCTGTGATGAGCTCCAGGCGGACGGGTCCCCGTATTTATGGGCAGGCAGAGCCTGTGACATCACAGCAGGCAGGGCTGCCTCTTTATAGTAGTGACGCCACTCTGAGGAGGGGGAGGGAGGGGGGACTGTGAATCAAAACTGGGAATGGTAGGGGGGAATCTCCATCCTCCCCCTCTTCCAGCTCTGCTGATGTCATCATTCATGCCCCCCCCCAGCTCTGCTATTACAGCTGGTGAATCATTTCTACAGAAAAGCTCCTCAGACATTCACACTAAACATCCACCTGAACATCTCAGAAATGTGACCATCAAGCTGCTTAAATTTGAGCTCCAGTCACAAACATGAGATGTCTAGTCTGGTTAAATGTGTAAATATAAATACTATATAGGTGAAGCGGATGATTCATTCAGCTGTAGCTGTAGAGGTGACCTCACATGGGCTGAATGAGTGAAGGTGAATGTAAAACTGATGCAGTGTCTCCATCTAGTGTTCAACATGTGAACTGCAGGCTGTCTGTACCACTCAGCGTTTCTCTGTTTCTCTGTATACTTTACTCAGCCTGTTCTTCAATGATCAGGACCTCCTGTGTGCACTGATGTGGTGGTGGTGGTGTGTTAGAGCTGCTGTGTCACTCACTGTCCTCTATTAGACACACCTGCCTTGTTGGTCTTGTAGATGTAAAGTCAGAGACAGCAGCTCAGCACAGTGTGTGTTGGCCCTCTAGTCCTGACACTGTTGGCTGGTTGCTGCACTATTTTCACTCCAGTAGTGACACTGACACACCACCACCACATCAGTGTCACTGAGAAAGCTCCAACACCCATATAATAGCTGTATTTTCTACAGTGTCTTGAACAAGCTTGTGTGATTAAGTGTACATCAGATCTTCTCTGGTGCTGCTATCAGCTGAATATCACAAATCTTTATTATGTATTGAGAACATTTCCACAGACGATCACCGAGGTCGACGCTAGACGTTTCCTCATTAGCTCTGTGATGTGATCTGATGGGTTATGTGAGGTTTATTAGACATCAGGTGTGATTACATGTGCAGAGACTAAAGGCTACAACACATTACAGCTTTGAGTTTTTAGGCCTTAATCGACCCTGAGCTGAAAAATTACCTCCGGCTGCCTCTAACTGTTGTTTTTATAATGTAATTACTAAAAGGTCACGTGGTTTTGTTTTGAGACATGACACCTACATCCTGTTTTGAGAGGTCCAGGCTGGAGGCAGGGGATGAGACCTGAGGCCCCCTGCTGATGCACAGTGACGTGTGCAGGTGTTTATGTCCGGTCTGCACAGTCAGGACCGAGCCTTTGGATCACTTAGTCCAGCACTTTTATTAATATAAGCGGACACAAACACGTCCTCAGGGCAACAGTTTCTGATAAAGCAGAGAAGTGTGAGAAACTGCGACCCCGTGTGGACACAGTATAAACTACAGCCTGTGACAGACCTCGGCTCTTACACTTTTATATTTAATATTTTTTTCTTAATAGATGTTATTAGGCTGATGTGCAGTTAACGTTTATAAGTACGTTTATAAGTAAATATTTAGTAAATAAAAAAAATCTTAGCAGAGGATGGTTTCGATCCATCGACCTCTGGGTTATGGGCCCAGCACGCTTCCGCTGCGCCACTCTGCTGATCGAGTGTAAGCTTTTAACCAGAACCTTTAAACCTGAACTCAGCATCACATTTATTCATATATAATGTTTATTAAATGTTTTAAAATTGAGATTTTACTTTAAACACAACCGGAGGTCCATCTGCGTTAATACAGAACCCGGAAACCCAAAGAACGTAGAACATAAAAGTACTGTGAACAGAACTGGTAAAATAGGACCAGGTTGTTTTTTGACTAGTTTTGGTGACACTGGGTGACTATTAAGGACTCAAGACAGTCTGTAGTGTTTGTAAATGAGAGGTTCTGTAGACTGACCTGTAAACGTCTTTTATATGAAACGTTAGACATTAATATATTAAATGAATTTTTATTTTATTTCACTGAACACACCACTAACCTAGCACCACGTTTTAGGGCCACAGTTAAAAAAAATTAAAACTGCTGAGTGTCTGATCACTAATCTCTGACACCATCACACTTTTTTTCTGTTTCTGCAGAGGATTCACAAACAATCCAAACACATCTGCACTAAAACTTTATTAGAACCATCAGTTTAACCAAATAAACACTAATCATCACTTTATTCAGCTCCTCACACCACCAGTCCACACTGAGCATCACTACAGCCGATTTATAAAGCTGGGTTTCTGTTCAGCCCGGTAACTTGAGCCAAAAGCCAAACCTGTCCAATGTGAAATGAGCAGAAGATTAAGACTGGGCTGAAGTTACACAGCTATCTCCCAGGTGACCCATTTAGTCTCGTCATGATGACATAATTTTAATTGGTGATTAAGGCTTTTCTCATACTGCCATTGTTTGGTCAAAATACTAAGTGTGAGGTGCCAGAATTTGGTCCAGATCATCTTAACCCACTTCACACGAGGAGAGAAGAGCAAACATTTAACTGAAATTTGGTCAAAATGTGAAAATTAATCTTAAAAGTGCACAAAAACAGTGAAATGTGTGGCTCATTTTCTGAGGAGGAGAGAGATGCACACAGCTGTCTCTAAACCAATCAGAGTGAAGTATAGAGACGGCACCCACGACTCAACATAACTGGACCTAAAGTACACAATATAACACTGTAAGGGTCCACAGAGGACGAGTTCAGTGTTAAAGCTACAAATAGGACACAATGATCATTTGGACCAATCAGCTACAATCTCAACATGGAGTCGAGAACAATCCTGTAATGTTTACAGTTTATCAGCAGATAACAGTTCCTGTGATGATGCTTTGTGCTTTAATGTGAGGTTCTCAGTTCTGCAGACACACGTGAGACTGTGCACTTGCATAGACCAAAATTGGGGACAAATCTCAGAGTACACACCAGTAGATCGGGGACACTATTGCAATTGGGGACAAACACACAAGTCC